>VSDK01025497.1:38412-71403 GCA_009767595.1 Symbiodinium kawagutii | reverse complement strand
TGCTGTTGCTGTTGCTGTTGTTGTTGTTGTTGTTGTAGTTGTAGTTGTTGCTGTTGCTGTCGCTGTTGCTGTTGCTGTCGCTGTCGCTGTTGCTGTTGTTGTTGTTGTTGTTGTAGTTGTTGCTGTCGCTGTTGCCGTTGCTGTTGCTGTCGCTGTCGTTGTTGTTGTTGTTGTTGTTGTTGCTGTTGCTGTTGCTGTCGCTGTTGCTGTCGCTGTCGCTGTTGCTGTCGCTGTCGCTGTTGCTGTCGCTGTCGCTGTTGCTGTCGCTGTCGCTGTTGCTGTCGCTGTCGCTGTTGCTGTCGCTGTCGCTGTTGCTGTCGCTGTCGCTGTTGCTGTCGCTGTCGCTGTTGCTGTCGCTGTCGCTGTTGCTGTCGCTGTCGCTGTTGCTGTCGCTGTCGCTGTTGCTGTCGCTGTCGCTGTTGCTGTCGCTGTCGCTGTTGCTGTCGCTGTCGCTGTTGCTGTCGCTGTCGCTGTTGCTGTCGCTGTCGCTGTTGCTGTCGCTGTCGCTGTTGCTGTCGCTGTCGCTGTTGCTGTCGCTGTCGCTGTTGCTGTCGCTGTCGCTGTTGCTGTCGCTGTCGCTGTTGCTGTCGCTGTCGCTGTTGCTGTCGCTGTCGCTGTTGCTGTCGCTGTCGCTGTTGCTGTCGCTGTCGCTGTTGCTGTCGCTGTCGCTGTTGCTGTCGCTGTCGCTGTTGCTGTCGCTGTCGCTGTTGCTGTCGCTGTCGCTGTTGCTGTCGCTGTCGCTGTTGCTGTCGCTGTCGCTGTTGCTGTCGCTGTCGCTGTTGCTGTCGCTGTCGCTGTTGCTGTCGCTGTCGCTGTTGCTGTCGCTGTCGCTGTTGCTGTCGCTGTCGCTGTTGCTGTCGCTGTCGCTGTTGCTGTCGCTGTCGCTGTTGCTGTCGCTGTCGCTGTTGCTGTCGCTGTCGCTGTTGCTGTCGCTGTCGCTGTTGCTGTCGCTGTCGCTGTTGCTGTCGCTGTCGCTGTTGCTGTCGCTGTCGCTGTTGCTGTCGCTGTCGCTGTTGCTGTCGCTGTCGCTGTTGCTGTCGCTGTCGCTGTTGCTGTCGCTGTCGCTGTTGCTGTCGCTGTCGCTGTTGCTGTCGCTGTCGCTGTTGCTGTCGCTGTCGCTGTTGCTGTCGCTGTCGCTGTTGCTGTCGCTGTCGCTGTTGCTGTCGCTGTCGCTGTTGCTGTCGCTGTCGCTGTTGCTGTCGCTGTCGCTGTTGCTGTCGCTGTCGCTGTTGCTGTCGCTGTCGCTGTTGCTGTCGCTGTCGCTGTTGCTGTCGCTGTCGCTGTTGCTGTCGCTGTCGCTGTTGCTGTCGCTGTCGCTGTTGCTGTCGCTGTCGCTGTTGCTGTCGCTGTCGCTGTTGCTGTCGCTGTCGCTGTTGCTGTCGCTGTCGCTGTTGCTGTCGCTGTCGCTGTTGCTGTCGCTGTCGCTGTTGCTGTCGCTGTCGCTGTTGCTGTCGCTGTCGCTGTTGCTGTCGCTGTCGCTGTTGCTGTCGCTGTCGCTGTTGCTGTCGCTGTCGCTGTTGCTGTCGCTGTCGCTGTTGCTGTCGCTGTCGCTGTTGCTGTCGCTGTCGCTGTTGCTGTCGCTGTCGCTGTTGCTGTCGCTGTCGCTGTTGCTGTCGCTGTCGCTGTTGCTGTCGCTGTCGCTGTTGCTGTCGCTGTCGCTGTTGCTGTCGCTGTCGCTGTTGCTGTCGCTGTCGCTGTTGCTGTCGCTGTCGCTGTTGCTGTCGCTGTCGCTGTTGCTGTCGCTGTCGCTGTTGCTGTCGCTGTCGCTGTTGCTGTCGCTGTCGCTGTTGCTGTCGCTGTCGCTGTTGCTGTCGCTGTCGCTGTTGCTGTCGCTGTCGCTGTTGCTGTCGCTGTCGCTGTTGCTGTCGCTGTCGCTGTTGCTGTCGCTGTCGCTGTTGCTGTCGCTGTCGCTGTTGCTGTCGCTGTCGCTGTTGCTGTCGCTGTCGCTGTTGCTGTCGCTGTCGCTGTTGCTGTCGCTGTCGCTGTTGCTGTCGCTGTCGCTGTTGCTGTCGCTGTCGCTGTTGCTGTCGCTGTCGCTGTTGCTGTCGCTGTCGCTGTTGCTGTCGCTGTCGCTGTTGCTGTCGCTGTCGCTGTTGCTGTCGCTGTCGCTGTTGCTGTCGCTGTCGCTGTTGCTGTCGCTGTCGCTGTTGCTGTCGCTGTCGCTGTTGCTGTCGCTGTCGCTGTTGCTGTCGCTGTCGCTGTTGCTGTCGCTGTCGCTGTTGCTGTCGCTGTCGCTGTTGCTGTCGCTGTCGCTGTTGCTGTCGCTGTCGCTGTTGCTGTCGCTGTCGCTGTTGCTGTCGCTGTCGCTGTTGCTGTCGCTGTCGCTGTTGCTGTCGCTGTCGCTGTTGCTGTCGCTGTCGCTGTTGCTGTCGCTGTCGCTGTTGCTGTCGCTGTCGCTGTTGCTGTCGCTGTCGCTGTTGCTGTCGCTGTCGCTGTTGCTGTCGCTGTCGCTGTTGCTGTCGCTGTCGCTGTTGCTGTCGCTGTCGCTGTTGCTGTCGCTGTCGCTGTTGCTGTCGCTGTCGCTGTTGCTGTCGCTGTCGCTGTTGCTGTCGCTGTCGCTGTTGCTGTCGCTGTCGCTGTTGCTGTCGCTGTCGCTGTTGCTGTCGCTGTCGCTGTTGCTGTCGCTGTCGCTGTTGCTGTCGCTGTCGCTGTTGCTGTCGCTGTCGCTGTTGCTGTCGCTGTCGCTGTTGCTGTCGCTGTCGCTGTTGCTGTCGCTGTCGCTGTTGCTGTCGCTGTCGCTGTTGCTGTCGCTGTCGCTGTTGCTGTCGCTGTCGCTGTTGCTGTCGCTGTCGCTGTTGCTGTCGCTGTCGCTGTTGCTGTCGCTGTCGCTGTTGCTGTCGCTGTCGCTGTTGCTGTCGCTGTCGCTGTTGCTGTCGCTGTCGCTGTTGCTGTCGCTGTCGCTGTTGCTGTCGCTGTCGCTGTTGCTGTCGCTGTCGCTGTTGCTGTCGCTGTCGCTGTTGCTGTCGCTGTCGCTGTTGCTGTCGCTGTCGCTGTTGCTGTCGCTGTCGCTGTTGCTGTCGCTGTCGCTGTTGCTGTCGCTGTCGCTGTTGCTGTCGCTGTCGCTGTTGCTGTCGCTGTCGCTGTTGCTGTCGCTGTCGCTGTTGCTGTCGCTGTCGCTGTTGCTGTCGCTGTCGCTGTTGCTGTCGCTGTCGCTGTTGCTGTCGCTGTCGCTGTTGCTGTCGCTGTCGCTGTTGCTGTCGCTGTCGCTGTTGCTGTCGCTGTCGCTGTTGCTGTCGCTGTCGCTGTTGCTGTCGCTGTCGCTGTTGCTGTCGCTGTCGCTGTTGCTGTCGCTGTCGCTGTTGCTGTCGCTGTCGCTGTTGCTGTCGCTGTCGCTGTTGCTGTCGCTGTCGCTGTTGCTGTCGCTGTCGCTGTTGCTGTCGCTGTCGCTGTTGCTGTCGCTGTCGCTGTTGCTGTCGCTGTCGCTGTTGCTGTCGCTGTCGCTGTTGCTGTCGCTGTCGCTGTTGCTGTCGCTGTCGCTGTTGCTGTCGCTGTCGCTGTTGCTGTCGCTGTCGCTGTTGCTGTCGCTGTCGCTGTTGCTGTCGCTGTCGCTGTTGCTGTCGCTGTCGCTGTTGCTGTTCCTGTTGCTGTTGCTGTTGCTGTTGTTGCTGTTGCTGTTGTTGTTGTTGTTCTTGTTGTTGTTGTTTGTTGATAGTGATTGATGGTATCAATTGATTGATGATTGATGATTTAAAGTATTTGTTGGTTGATAATTGATGGTTGATGGTTGCTTGTTGATAGTTAGGATATGTTGTGAAAATGATTGATGCTTGATGGTAGTTGGAATAATCAAATGTGAATGTTGATGATTGATGATTGACGATTGATGATTGATGGTTGGTGATTGATGATTGTTGCTTGTTGATAATAGTTGATAGTTGGGATGATCAACTATGGTGGTTGATAATAGTTCAAACTATTGATAATGGTGCATAATAGTCTTTATTAATGAGTTGTTAATAACTTTCAGCTCATAAGCCGCATGCACTGTACTACTTGGTGGTTGATTTTCGGTTGTTGCCCTCTATCGATGTTAATAGCAAATAATAGATTCATACTTGGATTGGGTTGCGGTCATGCAATGTGGGTTTATCAAAAAACAAATTGTAGTTCAAGAAGTGCAACACCTAAGTTTGGCGGGTTGTAGCTGAATCCAACTAGCAAGTCGTTGTGGGTCATGGAGGGGTTAGGACTTTGGAGAGCTTAGGATGACAAACTCATCTTGGATCTTGGTGTTGCTTGTGCTCAAAGAATTCTGCTCACAAGTCTCCACCACAACAGCCATTGGACATGGTGGTATTCCCGTGCCAAACAACACCGCAGAGGTGAGGTCTGCGAGATATCTGGCTAGTGGCTCGTTGCCCCGCCCAAAAAATGATTGCTGAGTAGAGAGCATCATCCCCAGGCATGCTTGGCAACAAGAAAAAAATGCAACCACCGACCAGATCTGGATTTCTGGCAGATCAGCCAGCATCTCATCCCAAGAGTGCCCCTTTTGGAGAAGCCCAGCGCCCTGGGGCCCTGGTCCTCCAAATTGGTGCCAGCAAACTCTCGCTTGTAATAGACCTGCACAACCCAGCAGAGCAATGTCCCGTTGTGTTCAGATGATAGCGATGCAATCATCATGAGTCATGGTGACCAGCGAAAATCCAGGGCCCCTGACCTTTAAGCTGATCATCGACTAACTATCAACTAAACAGCTCATCATGGCAGCAACTGTACGTGGCCATGATTAGCCATTGTTAACCTTGAGACCATTGTTAACCATTGGTTGAGGTTAAGGATCAGTACATGGTTAAGATTACTTTACCATTGCTAACCCTCGGCCAAACAATGCTCTTCACCATCAATCGGAAGCAAGATTGGCCATCCGGCCATGATTACAAGAAATGAAACGTGATGAAAAATCACCAAGCATGATGGCTATCCATGGCGATCATCTGGAATCGTTCAAGGCCGGTTGTGAGGTTGTTCCAATGCCGTCTGAGACAAGGCGCTGCGACGTCAGTAAACATGAGAAGTTCACATACTTTCCCTGGGTCAAACCAAAAGCAGCGAACAACGAATCTATGAACCAGTGATAACCAGTGCCTGGTCTTTTGCCTCGCCTTGCCTGTGTCAGGCTCTGCTACAACACATTGCGTCAGTATGCTTTAGGTACATCTTTTGTGCAGCAATTCAGCAAAACATGCCATGCCCAGTCTGTGTCCTGAGTGATGAAGGCCGCAGCACAGTGACGCATGTGAACAAAATTGCTGTCTTCAACTGTCACTTCTGGGCATGGAGGGCATGTTTCGGGGCTGTCTGACGCCTGGACTATACTACAAATAGCCACAGTCGGCTTCTGTATGGCTGTCTTCTGACCAAATCCAATTCCATGGCGGAAACATGTCTTCGTCCATGGGGTGAATCAAATCCAGCTATGTGAGCATCTTTGGTAGGCCATCCCAAGAACATTAGCTAATCAACCAAACTATCCCAAATACTGGTGAAAACCAAACATGTCAATCAAAACCACCAACCAGCCAATTATACCAAGCATCTAAACAGCAGTGAAAAAGCATGTGGGACCATCTGCGGTTTTGATGCATGATTTGTATGGTGTTCCAACGGGTTCTAAGAATTCTTGCTACCATGTAGATGGCATTATTGTTGGGGCCGCAGATAGAGAAAGGCCGCTGACTGACATTCAGTAAACCACAACTCGTGATATTTGCAGCTGGGCTGTCCCCCCAATGGGTGATAATGGGTGTCATCCCATGATCTAACCAGCCATAACCAACCTCTCAAAGGGACATGGCAAACCTGGAAAATGTCTTCCTAAGATCAGCCCAAGAACACAGCGGTTGTTTCAGGCATTCGGTCACCTCCAGTGCAGGCTCTAACAAAAGAGGACTGGACTGGGAAGGGTCGTTGACCTTGAAGATTGGTTGTGACTCCGGTCCAATCTGATGCTTTTGAAGCGCTCCTGAGAAACCGGTTGACTGTCCAGAACCAGAGATTGGTCATCGAAATTATTTGAACGTTGAAACAATCAAGCAGTTTACCCAGCAGGGCCCGCATCATGGAAGCATGGGATTTTGGCCGAAAACTCCGTAGCCGATAGGTGGTTCTTTCAGCAAAAGTCAGTGCACAAACTCTGACAGTTCCTGGTTCAATATTCAGTGCATGTGAATGTACCTCTGGTTGGTGGTTTCACTCTCTCTGCAGAATATGTGTCAATCAACAAAGCGTAAAAAAATACCAGCTAGACAGACCTCTGTTTCTTCTCCTTCCAGGGGATCACCAAGATGCTGTCAAATCACGGCGGCCAAGCCTCAAATCTTTTCTTTCACAAATAAATCATCAAACACGTTCCCAAAACCCTGATTCTTTGCGCCAGAAATCTATCGGCCGCACGTGCAAGTCACTTTGTACCAAGCACATCTTTTCACAACACCACATATTGTTGACCCTTGCGGTCAAGATCTTCATTGACAGAACCACCAACCAAAGGATCTGTTCATAAACCTATC
This sequence comes from Symbiodinium kawagutii, assembly GCA_009767595.1. Classification (NCBI taxonomy): domain Eukaryota; class Dinophyceae; order Suessiales; family Symbiodiniaceae; genus Symbiodinium; species Symbiodinium kawagutii. Next base: position 64,891 of record VSDK01025497.1, on the reverse strand, counting down.
AGCCCTACCCTGTTCTTTGAAGGCGGCTGACAGGTACAAATCTTCCCCGCTCACGGTTGGCTGTGGGGGAGCTCCTGACACAGGACGTGCGCTTGGAGCATCCGACGAAAACGTGGAGGAGGGCCAGTGTTCGGAAGACCTGTGCTACGTAATGGGAGATCTATTTGGCTATGGGTCAATATTAATCAACCAACTGATGGGGGATAACCACCAGCAATACTAGGGAAAACGGGGTTTTGACCCACAGCCATTTGAGTATAGCAGATGAACTCTGGTTGGTGGTTTCGACCCCTATCAAAAAATTGGTCATCCAGCCAACTATTCCGGAATATTGCCGGGAAAAAAAAACACGTTTGGAACCATCAACCAGAACTTGTTTGGCTGTGGGTCAGTTCACCCAGTACCCCGGGTTCCCCATCACTAACCATTGTTTTCCCTATGAAAATGTTGGTAATTATCCCCCATGAAAGTTGGTTGATTAACATTGACCCATAGCCATATAGCTGGTATATATCCCCTACTATTGTTGGTAATCATCCTCTATTGACCATTAACCAGCCAGTTATATAACCAGCCATTTTCTGCCATTCTTAACAAAAGCTGCTTGCCCATGGCCTGGGGCTCCCGGATCGACGTGCAACGCCTGCAAAGGCTGGCATCCTTGGTTTGCTGCCGCGCAGCACGCTCAGCCATCAGTTGGAAGGAATCATTGGTGCCAAGAATGCCAAGATCATTGTGTAGGGATGTGTGGGGAATCATTGAGGTCATTGTTCAAAAGCCATTTGCCGGTACGTACTGGCAAGCTTACGGCAATACAGGACACAAGAAGAGTTAGCGTTAGCAGTGAAACTTGTTGCTGTCCCTGCAATTCCAAGGTAATCAAGAACTGATCCAGTCCTCAGGAACAGAACAAACAATCAGGTCATGCCCAACACCCCCAACAACTCCCCAAGCGATGACTCATCCAGGGCCTGAGAACAGCTAATGATTGCATAGCAAAGGACTCATGACCAAGTATGGATTCGAAGCCTAGCACCTCTAGCGTTCACATCTTGCAAAATGGAAGTCTACGCTTACCTCTTGGATGCGTTCATTAACGATCCAAATTTGCTGACTTTGGGGCCTAAGAATTTTGTGGTCATTCCGACTCTGCTGCGCATACATTCATTGGTGATGAACAACACCTGATTCTGATTCAAGGTCATAAAATGCATCCAAGCATGCATGGATTTCAACTGATTTACCAGTCTGAATGCAAATATACTATAATTCTGGAAGCGAAACACCATGCAGGGTTCATCGGCTAGGATTCTGCAGATTTCCCGTCAAAGAAGTACAAAAAATCGATGAAAGGAGATATCATCATCGTTCTGAGATCACCCATCACAGCCACAACCGCAATAGCTGGCTAGTGAAGGTGATGAGCCAACCAATCATCAACCAACCAGCAGCCAACGCTACGACGAGCGTCTGAAACTGCCGGGCGGACGCCGTTTCGTCCGATGTGGCCCGTGCCACGGGGTTCGGTCCCACTGTGCGGGCGGGTCCGGTTGCTTTCGGAGCGCGGTGGGACCTGCAGCCACTCATCATAGGAGAGGCCAGGTGGTGGGAACCCATTGCTTGCTACAGCTGGTGCAATATACGAGCCCTATAAATGAGACATGTCATTCTCATGGTGAATTTATGAACCGACTGGAGTAGTTTTATCAATGTCCTTGTGTTGATTCTCCACTCATGGCAAGTGCTACTGACGAGTTGCCGACTGCTCTTCAGGTGTCTTCATGATTTTCCAAATCTTAAGCGTCCCAGAATGGTGTGGCATGTTGATTTTGGGGGTGTACGACAGCACCCATCACCATCCCCCCATCATCCCCATCTTCTCAGCCCCTCAAACTTCCCCCGCCACGGCACAGGTCCCCAGGGCGTCGCGGCGTCAGCGACATGGCACTGGCCACCGCCAGGCCAGGGCGCCGCTGCGGCGCACGGGAACGGTGCGAGGCGTCCTGGGACGTCAGCCAGGGGGGTTGGAGCTATAGTGGTTGGTAGTGGTTGGTTAGTGGTTGGTTCTGATTGGTTAAAGTGTTTATTAAAGTTGGTGATGGTTGGTGATGGTTGGTTGTGGTTGGTCGTGGTTGGTGATGGTTGGTTAAAGTTGGTGACACCTTATGATTGTTGAATCATGTCAATATAATATATGCAATGTCATCATTTCCGCTGATTCTTGAGGACTCGAAGCTGATAAAGGTTGGAGAGGAGACGCTGCCGAGTCCATCCAGATGGCTCTCTGCTCTGTGCTGCTTATCTAGACATGAGCAAAAATTACTACGTATTATATTACTAATATCTTATGATCATTCAAGTGTCATATTACGCCCAATTCCAGTTTCACGAAGGTCTGAGTATCCGGTTAGCAAAACCATCTCCAAATGTACACAGCAAATCGACACTTTTTGTATGTTCTCTATTTTGCTAGGAAATCGTTAGGGCAAACCGACACCAGGATTCCGTCACAAGTACCCACTAGCCACTTACATTCAAACAAGGAAGAAACTTGAAGCATTTCATCGAATCAAATTCTTTAACCTCAAGTGCAAATACCAGTTCTCATAGGGCCCATGAAAATCACATAAGATCACCATCGGACACGGTGCTCGCCCAGTTGGTCCCACAAATCCAAGGCGCAACGTGGTGCTCTTGGCAAGTCGACTACTGATCTTCACAGGCGTCGTTGGTGTCTTCTTCTCCGGGGTCCCAGGAGCAGTCGCTGGAGCTCGGGGCACCGGTGCCACCGGTGTCACCGGTGGTGAGGGAACATCGCAGCTCAAGGCAGTGCAAATGTCCAGGAACAAAGCATCCCGCCTGAGAATGATGGGCGCTTAATAGTCAGTTGATGTTAGTTGCTAATGGTTGTTCATGTTTTGTGTTTGATCATGATAATATAAAATTATAATGGTGGTTGTAAGATTCTAATGATGGTTATTTGCTGGTGCTTGATATGTGTTCATCATTGCTAATCTGTGGATCATGGATTAATCCATGGATGCTTGGGAATAGATGCTTAGTTTAACATAGATTAACATCCCATGATCATAATCGGGGATTTCTCCATGCTTAGGAGTAGATGGATGACTAACATCCCATTCCATCCCATCCGAGAGCTTAGCAGGGTCTAAAGCCCGAACCTCACTAGTAAGGATCATCAATCATTGAGGGTCATCAACTCCCATTATAGGTCAGTAGTTGTTGACCATAAATGATACTGGTTGCACTCCCATCATAGTGACGATCAAACAATCATAAGCTCTTGTTAATAGTTGTTCATAGTTGTTACCACTTAGGTCAACCATTGGCAAAGTGTTCTTAGTAACTGTCAGTAATTATTGCTAGTAATTGTCGTTACTAGGTTGTTGCTAGTATTAAGTGTTAGTAATTGTTGGTAGCATATCACTAGAAGTAATAATTGGATTATCATAGTGATAAAGTGATACTTTAATAGTTGTGCATAGTTGCTACCACTTAACCATCAGCAAAGTGTTGTTAGTACTAGCTGGTAGCATATCACTAGTAATAACTGGACTATCATAGTGATACTTTAATAGTTGTTCATAGTTGTTATTACTCATGGTTATCACTTTAATAGTGATATCATTACTAGTTGTTAATAGTTGTTAGCCGCTGATATAGTTGTTAATATTATTACTCATGGTTATCAGCAGCTGTGAATCTGTGGACCACACCATCAAGTTCATTGACACCACCGGCGACCCAACTCATGGGCTGGGCGCACCATGACCGGCCCCTTGCTGGGATCCGCCCTTGTCCGCCCGGTTAATGGCTGGTCAATGATGATGAATTGCCTGGTGAACTGATGAGCCAATGCTTCAGAATGGTATGATTTATTGATGGAATGGTAAACTAACGACATACTAATGACTTGTGACTACTTGATGCTTGCTGGATACTCACAAATACGAGGCCACACCAACAGAACGCACATGTTGCGGAAACCATGGGCCTTGCTTTAGGCCTTGCACCTCATCCACCAACCTTTTCTCCACCCATTGTCAGGTCCCCTTCCATAGGCATCTTTGAAGCGGTCAAGTCTCAATTTGCTCTGCAGCTTCTGCTGGCAAATCTCTTTCAACTTGTTGTCCGCAGTGTCTTGGACCTGGAGTTGTCAACATGATTCAACCATCCCTTATAAACCTTCCATGGAGAGATAGAAGGAACAGCAAGGAACATGAAGGAACATCAAGGAACTATTTGGACCTGAAAAATAAAATTCAAATACCCGAAACTGAGGCAGCAATCACTATTACCATCCACCTGTATTATAATGTTTTGTTTTTTTCAGCGTTAACCATTCTCATTAATCAGCATTTTTAAGCATCATTATAGGGCAGTCACTTTTTCATCCACCATCATCAACCACTATGACCTAGAATCGTCTATATCATATCAACCATTGACTATACCCGTCAATGAACAATTATGTTCTATTGACCATTATACTATAATCATTAATTAACCATTAATTAACCACCATGAACTAACCAATCATTAACCATTAATATACCATTAATTAACCATTAACCATTAATTAACCACCATTATTGCCCGCTATAATGATGGCTACTTTGTTGGGCAATCACTCACTTTGTGAGATCATCCCTGGCCTCTGGGAGGTCCTCCACATTCTTCAAGGCTTGACACCAATGGTCCAAGCCTTGGAAGGGTCCGGGCCAAACATGGCAGCTATTGGAATTACCACCCTTAGTAACCTTGGTATCTATAGGTTCACTATGGTTCAGTTGCATCTTTTTCCAAAAAAGGGGTGGTCTTTCTTGGAATTCGGAGCAAACAAATCACTCACAACCTGAGAGGGCATCGTGGCAGTTGCCAGGGCTCAAGGCAAACCATTTTGGGCATGTAAGAACTCAACATGACGCATTGACATTGAAACAAGATGATAGAGCCATAGGGGGAGAAAACCGGTGGATTGTTTCTCTGGGATTTGGAAGGTATGGCAAGAAAAGGAACAAGAAAAACAGTTGCGTGTTTACAATATTGTCTGAGCCACTGGTTTAGCAATCTTAATGACCTCGTTGGCTTAGTGGAAGCAATAGATTTGCATGATGGGATTGTCAATACAATGTGCCCCTCCCCATTGGAGCTTCCTCACCAGCCAAGTTGACACCTTTGGTACGGCTTGGAATCCCAAAACCACGGCTCTACATGCAGAGTCCCTAAAGGCATTGACCAGTCTGTGGGTCAAAACCCTGTACCCCTGGTTCCCCATCATTAACCATTAGTTTGCCTTATTGTTGTTGGTTATTAACCCCCATTATTGGTTGGTTAATATTGACCCATAGCCACCAGTCTGGAGCGCACAATTTCCCAGCAAGCAGCTCAAAAGGACTTCGGCACGCCTTCTGGCGAGTTCCTGTGGGCTGAAAAGGTGGGTAGCTCGAAAAACTCACCTGAGACTATACGTGGGGGTTTCTCAAAATAGGGAACCCCTAAAAATGGTTGGTTTATTACTATAAATGACTATTAATGGATGATTTTGGGGTACCCCTATTCTGAGAAACCACCACATGTTGATTGGTGAGAAATGGACATGGGATTGTGAACGTCTCCCCCCCCCAATCAACTCGACATGGCTCTCTCGAGGTCTGGGTATTCATGCCCATTCATGCCCATTCATGCCCAACATACAAACACAATGGATCCACATCGTTTTCCCATCTTTGGAACCGGGTGAGTCCTAGGATCCAAACTCTGAATACCATCAACACGGGCATTGATGAATACTTGGGCAGCTGAGGCGGTTACTTGGCTACTCGAGGCCCCTCTCAAACATAAGATGACACTGGCGTGCATACACGGAGAAAGTCAAAGGGTCTCCAAATATTGATACACAGCCCTGACCTGTTGATCAAACACGTTTCCAAATTGCTGACAATGATCAACATGAGCACTCTGAGCAAATGTTATCGCGTCTACAAAGCTACATGAGCTTGAAATGTATTTGGATTGGTTCTTAGCTTGTTGATCAGCTCCCTGGCTGGTTGGCGCATTCGTGCGAGCAATTGGATGTCCACGTCTTGGTTGCGCATGCCAAGATATGTGCACCATCGATCAACCACACCAAACAATGATGGTAATTGCTGGTGAAATATCCTGGCATAGAAGCACAATTGCTGAATTTACCATATTCCAATTCACACCACTATGTATGGATGATTGACGTGCCCACACGGGTCCTTGAGTGCATCAGATTGCGGCGCTTCCCGGCCTAGCCCGGGTGCTGCAAAGAGAGGAGGTACATCATACAATCTCATGGCATCCAGCTCACCAACCAGTCATTGTTGACCAACGAGGGTATCAGCATTTGTGGGTGCGGTGATTGCAAGAGGGGGAAATGAATGCCACAAATTCAACGATTGTTTGGAATTGTGTTTTTTTGTGCTACCACGGCTGGAAAAACATTGATATTGCGAATTGCCAAGTCACTACCGACATGGAATATTGCACATGGGCTGCTGAAAATATGGCATCAAAATATTGTAGTGATGGGGAAGGCTATTAATAGCTGTTGATGGTAGCCATGATTTAGCTGTAACTATAATTTTAGTAGCTTTGAAATGATATAGTTTTAACTACTAATTGATACCATCCGTAAATAAATACACGCATGAGACGGAATGGTGGGGCTCTGATGCTGACAATCTCACCAACTGTGGTGCAACCTGTAGTTGCCAACGCTACGGTCACAACGAGCGACTTACGTTGGGAAGAAGCCATGTGAAAACCGAAGGAAGAAACTTGCTAAAAGTATCACAAGGTGGTGTACAGTCTGCAGTGTAATTTAGTCTATTTATGATCTCGCTTCATAGGCTAATGAATCAAGATCATGTACACATCTACACGGAAATTATGTATCAACGAAGTCCGTCACAAGCCATGCACAGGCGCCATGCCAAGCCTGCAGTCATGGTCGCCTTCGGCAAATTACCTCCACGCAGTTCTTCCAACACCATTACGGTGGATTCAGCGGTGCTTGAACTTTGCGCAGAATCTAAGGTCAACTGTGTAGATCCAAACCACTACTTGGGTGTGCAGCTGGGGCGATGGCTGGGATATTGTAAGTGGCTTGTTGCTTTGCCCGATCTGCGTAGTTTGCTGTGAGCCAGACGTAGTGGGACAACGACATGTGGGAACCTGTGGTGAAGGCGGTAAAGCAAGCTGAAACAGATACTACAATCAGATGTTTCGATCAATCAACCAGCCATTTGCGATCCAAAAGACTGCTAGCAAGCACCTAAGATCCAAGTTACCTAACCTGTGAACAACCACTCAGCCAGCTCGGCACAAGCATAGATATGTTGACGTTGGCGTTCCAGATCTGCCCGCCTTCTGTTCGTGCTTGTGGCCTGTGACGATGAGATCGATTCCCGCCTCCCTGGCAATGTCCTGGTCAAGCACTCCATGCTCCACGCAAGCCCAAGAGCTGGACACAATATGGGTATGTGCCAGAAGAGGATAACCAATTATCCACCTAAAAATGATCACTTTATTCTACTGCAAAAACCATAGGTTTTCGGGGGTGCCATTTTTTTCAGCACATACGACCGCTAATGAGGCTCAAGAATGGTCAATTGATGACTGATGATAAAATTATGGTTGATGGATGGCGGAATGATTGTTGATTATGGTAAGTCGATGGTTGGAAAGCTGGTCAATGGATATCTGTCAAAAAATATTGGTCAAGCAACAAACCGTACCAACATGGGAACACTGTGAATTGATTGAAATCAAGAGGGAACAAATATCAAGAACACTGACAAAATCACCACCCGCGACCCGCTGTGTCTGAACGCCGTCACTTCATGGAAGGTGTCGCCGCTATGCCAGGGTCGGATGTGAACACCGGTGTAGGCAATGAAGACACGCTGCTATCCTATCTTTTGGTAATGGAAACAAATAAGTCAAGCGGTGGCCACAAGTGTTATAATATGTAAATAAATATATATATATACATAAAAAGCGCAATCTCGAAGTTGGGAACCAAAGAACATTGTGCTTTCGATGGATTGTGTTAACTGGAATCCTTACCATGTAGTATAGTGCAAGCTAAATCTAGGCTTAATTTTGGAATGCTCACATGTTGGTGGCTTCCGGCTACATGCTGGTTTATAGACCAATGTTGGGTTTATAATTACATGCTGCTTACGTGTCTATCACGTCACCCCCATGTTCCCAGAACCCAAAGCACCTTCCATCAACCAAGTAGCAAACCCCTTGAGGAACCTTCCCGGGGAAAGGTTCTGGGGAACCTGTCTGAACCCTTGGAGAAAGCCCCTGCGGAAACCCGTCGGAGGCGACCCCAGTGCCAGTCCGTCCAATGCAAAACGCTCTCGCCACGGCCCGGAACGTAGCCTTGGAGGGCAGTGCGCAAAGGGTCTGGGCCGGGCATGGGCTTGGTCACCATGTCCGATAGAAGTAGTAATGAGGCACCAACAGCTAGGCCGTATATGTTAGGAAATATAATGCCAGACAGAAGTCAGAAGTAGTCAAATCATTTTCGAGAATAAGAAAAAGGGAATAAACCATTAGTGACCACCAACAGCCGCAAGGATAAACCACCTGTTTTCAGGGCTACTTCTATGGCGCCACCATATCCTCAAGCATTGGCTTGGTACAAGCGTCTCCAACCTCCAGTGGTAGCCACGTCTCAGTGCTGACTTAAAGTGGTGTCATCTCTTGATAAACATCGGAATCTACTGAAAAATGTTGCTCACTTTGATTCCGTGAGGTCTGTCTCCACAAACACTCAGTGGAAAATAAATGACTACTCTCTTCCACTGCCAGTGATTTAACTTCGGCGATGGGACGACCTCCAAACCTCCAATGTATATGCATACATGAAATGATGCAGGTATGTAAGCTTTGTCCCACTAATATGGGCACAGGTCAAAAACCGCGCTTGGTGAATCATCATCGATTGTTGAATTGTTACTAATGATTTTTTTTTGTCCCCCATTATTGATGATGTACAAGGGTGGTTATCATTTATCCATCATTACTATCATCAATTAGTGGTTGGTGGTTTCAATGCCTATGAACAATATTAGTAGTCAACCAACCAATTGTTAATAATCACTAGGGAAAATAACAAATGTTTGAAACCACCAACCTGATTATTATCCACCATTGTAAATGCTTAATATTGACCGTCCAAGATCTCTCTACACCTGGCTGTTCACATCCCAAAATTGTCGAGTTGGGAAACCTAGCCATGGCTATGATGGTTGGCATTGACGCCATATACAGCTGGTATGCCATAGCTGGTATATCCCTGTTCAACTGTTGGTTAAGGTATCACCTACTACCCATTATAGAAGCATTGGTATACGGTTCTTTTTGCATAACCAGCTCATGCTTAAGAATGATTATTTCCTCGACCTTTATCAGTAACCATGCTGAAACAGTAGTGATGAACCATTGGCAACAGTTAGTTCGTAACGACGCATCTCAAGGGACACAAACGCACCAAGCGTTCTCAACATCTGAGCGCGGTCCGCCCCCGGTTGCGCAACCAAAGCTCTCGGAGGATGATGCCTCGGGGAGCACAACGGTGGTGCTGCAAGGGTTGACAGCGACTGATTTATCTGGTTGCTGAAGGTGGCCATTGACACGACAAGTCATCTCGGGATATCGTTTTGGGTGCCCGCGTGTACGCTTATAGTACTGGTGGATACTGGTGGTTTATTTGTGTGATTCATTCAGTATGGATCTATCATTAACCATTCATCAACCATGGTCAATCATTATATAAACACGAATATGACATGTATTACGTCAAATTCGCCACCCAAACTCTGTCTGCCAAGGACAATCCCGGTGAATCGATTGGATCAATCCAAATCGTTTGAGCTTGTTCCAACATCAAAGGCCCGGCGTGGCCATTTCTTGGAACAAATCCTATCCAAGATTGGTTCCAATGATTGGTGACTAGTTTTCACTGGTTGATGATGATGAATGATGGTTAAATTCTATGGTGATTTTCTGGAAATGATGTACTCACTGAGTCGGCTGATGGGAAAACCTTAAGCCACACTACAAGGATTTCCCCAAGATATTCCAGTAAAAAAATCAAAACAATCCTCGAAATTTTGCCAAACAAACACAATCTCTGGGAGCACCGAAGTCACAAATGATCATAGCTCCGAGGTTCTGCACAGAAGTCGATCGGGCCCCCAGACATCACCACGATCTGCCAGTCGGTCTCGGACTTTTGCACAGCATCCACAAACCACCTGCAGAGCACGAACGAACGCGAGCGTGGGGTACGATCCCTGCTGAAAGATATAATTTTAACCTTATTTAATCGATATTAAAAATTAAGATTTACAGCAGCAGCAGGAAGAGGAGGAGTAGTAGCAAAACCAATGTGGGGATCGGGGGGAGGCCGCAGCACCTCCTCCCAAAGCAGAATGACAACACCCATGCTCCTATGTAATTCTTTTTAGGTGTAGAACACGAGTCCCCAACAAACCAAAAGCGAAGGGGTTGGGGGGGGCGCAGTGAAGAGGGGCAGTAGCGTCCTCCAAGTAAAGGACCAGCTAAAGCGTCTTCGCTTTCCTCTCTCTGGGCGCTAGCTCTACAGTCTTGTCCTATCCCTCTTGAGCCGTGATGGCGGATATAAACTGTGCTCAGCACTAATGCTTTATGCCGTAGCATGTAGGGTCCAAAACAAAAACACGCAGCCCCCCCATGAGCAAGCAAAGACGTAGAGAGACAGGTGCAGGGTTGTAAATACATGTGGGGTAGCGTGTTTGAGATAGGCAAGCTGTAAATTGGCAAAAGAAAAGCGAGAGGGGGGATTGGGGGACGGTTTCCGTCCTTCCTTCCTTCCTTCCTTCCTTCCTTCCTTCCTTCCTTCCTTCTTGCCTTCCTTCCTTCCTTCCTTCCTTCCTTCCTTCCTTCCTTCCTTCCTTCCTTCTCTCCTTCCTTCCTTGCTTCCTTCCTTCCTTCTTGCCTTCCTTCCTTCCTTCCTTATGCCTATATTATATATATATATAAAAAATCAATTCAATATTCTTGGATTCAAAAGAATTTGACATCCATATGTAATCATAAAAATAAATGTCATCCTTGCGTAAATATGATCATTTGCATGCAGAAGGCAATGAATGTGCATTTCTTGATGAACAATATGGCAAATCACGTAGCCAAGCAGAACAACACCTTGGCGTACTTGCACGAGTATCAGCCAGCTCTCATGAGGGGGGGACTGCATTTTGAGGGTTTATTGCCCCATTCTGTTGGTTTTCCTTTTTCATTTTGTCATGCGGCCAGGCCGCAACCTCAGGGACTCGGCCGCGTCTGATCTTGCAGCGCATTCTCAACTCCGAATTTGTGGAGTTTGCTTAATGATGTCTAGTCCATGATTTCTTACTTAATTCGGTGTGTTTTTGCCCTGTTTTGGGCTTGGTTGTTGCTGCTCCTTTGTTTTGGGCACATTTTTGTACCATCCCTTTACTAGGGACTAACGCATTTAGTCACAAACACGGCGTGCCTAAGGTGTGCCTAAGCTGTCCTGATGCTAGCCCCATTGTTTGGCTTTTTTAATTTCCATGGCTGATGTTGGGCCACTTCTCGTTTATTTCAGGGTCGTATCAGCCAGGAGTTTGAACCAGTTGCGCAACAAGGGCTGATACCTGATGAGTATTATTTTTATATTATGTGCGCCTGGGGATAGCTTTGACGAAACCCTGCCAATACTTTGGGAGTCTCTGCACTGATGTCTTTGTGCTTCTGTTGCCCTAATGTTTCGGGTGGCTTGTGGATATTCAGATCTGCATTGATTGCACTAATGCTCTGTGCTCCTGCAGTCAACTGTAACTAACATTATCTCATCACCATTCGAGGCTGACATGCAATGTGTAGACATAATATGACATAATGGCAAATACATGACATATGCATCACATATAGTTGTTGGTTCAAAGCCTGTGCCATGTTTGAGCATTCCCAAACTGAGGAGAATAGTCTTTGATGATATATTTCATGATTATCGCGAATGCTTAAGAATGAAGGATATGGCTGTGGGTCAAAACCCCGTACCCCTAGTTCCCCTATCATTAACCATTGTTTTCTTTACGCAATTGTTGGTCATTATCCCCCATCATTGCTGTTCAATATGGACCGATAGCCATATTGACTGGTTACAACAACGGTTGCCAATAATCATCTGGGGCCTCCGGTAGCACCCTAACATGGACTCCCCCTGCAGCGAATTCAGCTGGCCATGATTTCGTTACAGGTTTTGTGGCAAAAGAAAGATGGCCGGTTGATGATATTTCACTGGGTTGGTTGATAGGAAAATCGACCTTGGAAACTCTCGTTTTAACGGCCAATTATTGGGTTTACTGCAGATTTTACAATCAACCACATAAGTATTGAACATTGACGGACTATGATGGATGCAAATAATCGCCAATAATGATCCTCGGATGACCAATCAATCAATAACCATTACAGTACCAGTTGCTGATTTATCATGGTCCAATGATTCGTACATGGTGCTTGATCATCAACAACAAATTGCAATTGTGATATAAACAAGAGCAAACATTCTACCAGCTGACAGGCAACCCGACAATTCTCTGTGATCTAATACTCCCCGTAAACAGCGCAAAAACTGGCAATTGAGACTGGAGAGCCCTTCCTATGCTCTCTCTCCCCCCTCAAATTCACATGCCAGGGCACTTCTTCTGGTCTGCCCAGAGCTTTTCAAACCAATGCACGCAATCCTGCCACTGCTCGCGAACATCATTGGTACTGATTGTGGGGTACTGTGGGTAGCGTGGGTAGTGGGTAGTATGCAGAAACTGCCAACAACTCCTTGGCAGAAAGCACCCTGGGAGTTGTCCAATCCCAGAACGATGCCAAGGCCGGTAAACGACCAGAATACGCACATGTATATATTTACTTGTGAAACAAGATGTTCCTGAACATGATTCATCTACATAATTATGAGGCGGTATGCATTGCTGCCCAACCGGTAGCAGTACATGGGTTAGAGTTATCCTTAGCTCGGCACCTTTTATGAAATCCAACGCCTGCCCAACAAGTTGTTATGCTCGTTTCGTTGTAGATATTTGTGTTGACCAACTTCAACAGCTCGAATGAGTCGTGTCAAAAAACCTTTCGCACCTCTTTTTCAATATGGACAATTCGACATTGGACAATTGGACATCCTGATTATTGGATGGAAATATCCTGTCGTATCCTGGATTATTGGACAATTGGACATCCTGTCGTTCCCATTCGACCTGCACAAACCAACAAGTACAACAGCTCGAATGCGGGCGGGTTGCACCAAGGAGGTCAAGAACCCACATCAGCCAACCCGTTGGTTCTTCGTCATTGTTCTTGGGACTGACGAAGCAATGACTCAAAAATGAATGATTTAATATGATTTGATTAGTACCACTCACCAATGAATGATTTTAATAATTGCAGTACTTGTCAATGATTTGACTATTAACCATCATCTACCAAGTAATCAAATAAATATTTCATTCCTTGACACTCCACGATCATCCATTGTAACCAGGGTTAACCAGGTAACACAAGCGAGTACAACCATATAAGTTGGAGCCATGGGTAGAGTAAGTCATGACAATAACCAATCCATCACAATTCGCTATTAGAATCACTTGTCATAAGCATCAACTAAGTTGCACACAATCAGCAATTACCAGCCATTGCAAACCATAATCATCACCAGCATTCACCATCATTCACCATCATTCAGCGTCGTTTATCACCTTTCAACATCGTTAAACATCATCGAAGCTGCTCAGCCACCACTAAATGCCTTGCGAATGATCAACCGTACAGAGCCTCACACAGCTTACCTCACTCTGATCCCGCTGGTCAGTCCTCTGGATTGAGAGGCCCAGTAGCACTGCAGCTGGAGCCATTGGTGCCATTCTTCACTGGGTACCTCAGCTGCAACGAGTCGCATATCTTGGAAGCGATCATGGTGCATGGAAAATTCTGACCTAGTTACATTTGGTCACGGGTTGGTGCTTTCAACCTTTCAACCATCATATAACTTAGATGTTGGTCACATTGTGATCTGCCCTCCTGGAAACGAACAGTCGGACCCTCCCAAATGGCAGTGGCAAACTGATCTTCCAACCAAATGGGAGGATCTACGTCAGCTGCCTGAAAGGTGCTCATCCTAGGTTGAGTTGGAAATCAGATCTATTTGCAGCCACTCGGTGACCGCAACTAGATAACTAGGTCATCAGGCTAGCTGTACCAGGTGATCATGACAGAATCTTGACTACATCTCATTTGCCCAGTTGTCTCCTACATGTATGATATGGTGAGACTGTGGCGGATATCCGCATAATATGCATTATATGTTGTTCATACGAACGTTGCCGAAAACATTCCTAGCAATTCCCACTTACATCCTTTTGGAACCTTTAATGCTATCCTTTTCATGGTTCACATCCTCTTGTTTAATTCATTTCTCAATTGTGTTTTCCTTCTATCATCATCATCATCATCATCATCATCATCATCATCATCATCATCATCAGCGGCACCATCTCCCCAACGCCCTTGCCAGGGCACAAGGCAATCTCGCAATGCTCACCGGGATTGCTCGCAGCCGAACACAAGTTGTGGCCAGGATCCACCTGGATATCGGGCACACCCAACGTGGCCAAGGGCAGATGTGCAGCTGGGGCTACAACTGGGATCTAATCATGGTAGCCACAGCCCTATCAGATTGGTGAACTAACCCCTATGACCATGCTTAGTAAGTAGGTATGCACATCCAAGTATGGGATTGCGAATGATAGCATTCATTTAATCAACCACCATAAATAGCCGGTGATCTACCATCAACTCTGATTTAGTAATATGGATCTGCAGTTAATGGTGATAGGGAAAATCATGGCTGAGAGTCACTCATGGTGGTTCATATTCGCAAAGTTCTATCATCATAGTCAACTTAGCCAATGATGTGTTTTCTTGTCAATGATGTTTCACAATGGCCTGACACACACAACTGCCGGACAGGCAGTTAAGCTTGGGATCTCTGTTTAGCTGCTTCGAGGCTTGGCTCATGGAAGATGACAAGGTAAGCGGTTTTCATATCAGGGATTGCCACCAAACATGGGAATCTATTAACATTAATATAGTTATATATATATATAGGTATAATGGGATGGATACGATGCCATATTAGAATGATAAGTATAAGGGGATGGAAGTGATAAGGCAAAGTGGAATTTACATCCATTGTATAAATCAAGACCCGCTGGGTACGGGTATTGTTAGAATCAAGACGTCGGCTGTAGTTGAGTGTGACTGCGTGTGGTTGACGATTGCTGCCTGACAATAATGCTCGGCTTGCATACTCTCAACTTCAAACACAGCTCACAAAGCAGAATTGAATAAACCGCGTGCACTTGCACCAAATACCTGCAATCAACATCAAATGTAAATAATGATAAACAATACATAATATGATCAACGTGTGTTTATGATGTGTAAACTGGTACCAATATGTATATGTGTACACAGCATCTCACAAACAAATATATGTGTCATCACCCGAAACTCCAACTTCTCCACAACTTCAAGTTGTCGCTTCCCCTAGGATTCGGGCATTGGGGCTGAACGTGTCCAGGATGTTGGTGTCCAAGAAGAACAGGTCCACGCTGTACCTTGGAGGGGCAGCTGGCGGCTGAAAGTTGGGATGATCGTTGCGTGGTGGGGGACTGGCGGCTACCCATGAAGTTGGTATATCCCCGAGTTGTTTTTTTCAAAGGGGTAGAGGGGTGGATAATAATGGCTAATGGTGGTTAATGCTGGTTAATCGTATATGCAGGTATTGTTGTGCTTGGCTGCCTGGCATCCATCGGGACTTCCAAGTTCGGCCGGCGCACCGGGATGGTCAGAAATGCTCAGAGGCAAAAGAACAGCTGCAGGTGCTATACATTTTGACCCATAGTCATCTCATAGTCATCTCATAATCATCTCCAATCGGACATTTGAGTGGAAGAAACTGACTCCACCAGTCCTGATCAAACGAAACCCCTTGATTCATACAGGTGACAACCAAGCTCAAGAGGTGAACATTTGTTCTTAATTTCTTCCACCCTAACTCAAATGCTCCATGTATGGCATGTCTAGTGGCATGTCTACCTGTCATTAGAGTCACTGTATAGGTAAAGTATTGGTAAATGCACATGGCGTAACTGGGTAACACCCACCGTCACCTACCCCAGGACATCATCCCAATGCTCCAAAGTTGTTGCCATGCACCCTGCAACCATCCCGTACCCCTGCTGATGGCCCAGGTGCGTCTTGAACTGCACCGTGCGGCGCCAGTACTGGGCTGGCATGACCCAACGACCGTTGGGTTTGAAGGTGTAGAAGATCTGCTGATCCCAACCCTGTGCAGCAACGCAATGGGCCACAGCAGGAGAGCAGCACCGATTGGGCCAATGATCAATGGGAAAATGATTCTGGGAGATGAATTCATCACATTTTTATACAATTCAAATAGTTAAACATATAATATCGAGCTTTTAATCGTAGAATGAGCTATTTAGCCAATGATCGGACATCGGCCGATTTGCTTTGCAAGTAGACTTCATTGAGCAGTGACTCTTGTCTCATGGGTGATGATGATGATGTGGATGAAGATGATGATGATGATGATGATGATGATGATGATGATGATGATGATGACGATGATGACGATGATGATGATGACGATGATGATGATGATGATGATGATGATGATGATGATGATGATGATGATGATGATGATGATGATGATGACCTCCCGGAACCAAAAAGGGCAGAACCATCCCCATCGCTAAACAATCGGATCAAGCATTGTATCAGTTTGGTATTTATCCCCATATTCTTATTAAGCAGTTAAGCTACCAATCATTGGTTACCCAAGTTGATTGACTGAACACCACCAGCTGATCAACCATATAATATCCATGATTTGTTCAAGTCTGATCCCTCATGATTTACCAAATCAAATACGTACTCAGAATCTGGTATGTACCCATATAAACTCACCATGATTATCTAACGAGGCCTGACCCATCTGGCTCTACCCACTGGAAGAGCTCCTGTGAAGACAGCCGGGCCCCTCCCGCGCCTTGATGTAGCATACGCCTCCGTAGTCGTGGTTGCCCAACACCTGCGTGTCCGCAGTCCAACAAATGAGTCGTGCATCCCCAGTTTACCCAACCTGGTTATCTTTCACAGATCGCAGGCTGGAAAATCCACCAGTCGTTGATGGTTTCTTAGCGGTGCTCGTGATGAAATCTGGTGATCTTCCATTGCTATGTTAAGGCTTACCATGGAAAAGATTCCAGTTATAACCCCAACCAGCTGAAGCATTGTCAAATTATGGGCGTTTCTCCAATAAGGGGACCCCCCACTTATCATCCATTCATAGCCATTTACAGAAATAGTAAACTCCAACCATAACTTGGGGTTTCCCAAACTACCATAGAGTAGTTGTTTGACCATTCTTGTTGGTGATTATCCCTCATTATCTCCCACTATCTACCGTAGTATCTTAATGTGCCATAAAACTATTTATCTACCACTGTAATATCATAAAACTATTGACAAACCACCCCAGCTGGTGGCGGGTTATCAGCTGTTCGCACAGCCGGGTCCCATGCTTCACCCACGCCCTGCCAGGTCTCCAGGCACTCCACCATTCGATGTCGCCAACGTCCTACACTCAGGAGACGCCATGGTGGTACCACTAGCGTGGCATCCCAGGGCATCCCAGGGCAGCTCAAAATGACTTCGTCAATCAACTGATCATTTATGATGGCTAATAATAGGGGGTAATGATGAACAGGTTTGGTTAAGATAGGGTGGAAAGGTTTTGACACTTCAATATCGTTCAAGATGGGTGCTGCATGGGTGACATCATGTGACTGTAGATGCGTGAATCTCATACAAGCCCGCACAAGTAAAGGTCAGGAAGGAACCATTTAAACGATGTATCATGACGCCAGCACTCCACATTAGCACCTCTTCGTTTCGGTTGTCACGGAGGTAACCCCCGTGGCACTTTCCATACAAATGTCCATGCTCTGGCTGAGTTGAACAGCTGAACCATCTTGAAATCAGTTGATGATATGAGATTTGCCGAACCAATGAGGGAATTATGGCACAAGCATTGGCAAGTACGGTACCTAGTAATGACTGTACATTCCAAGGAGTAGCATTCTGCATATGATTATCTTGGCAAGTACAGTAACGAGTTTTACAATAATCCGCCGGTACAAGGACCGACCAACAATATCTGCTGATCGTACCATTGGCAATCTTCACGCCTTTACATCTACAACTACCAACACCTCATTGAAGCCAACCCATGAGCCATTTCTTGTGATGTCACCACATGGGGGAGTCCCAAATGCCCGGGTCGTGATTGCACACACCAGCAATGCAGGCAGGGACGTCAACAAATCAGGTATCCTTCCACTGGCATATGAGCGTATAACATGTATACCGGTGGGACCGTACAATGTACCTTTAGGTATTCCCATCCCATAACCACTGTCATAATGTGCACCCCAACCACTTACCAACCATCCGCAAGTTGCTCCTTGTCGGGGAAAAAGAAGTTACTGTACGACTCATTCGCGCCTAGCCCTTGGTGGTTGGTAATTGCTGATGGCAAAACCACCAATGATGATGTTTTGATTGGTTTCAGGTGATGATCATCTACAAGTCTATAATGATCAACCATCCCACATGTTTGCAAACACAGACCACTTGATTAATGATAATCCCACTAGGAAAAAAACAACCAACGATGAACAACTGCGAGATTATTGATTACTGTGAGGATCTATGAGGATCACCATAGATCCTCTTGGTCATTGGTCAACCAACCATCCCATATATTGGGGAAAAAAAGTAAAGAACACCAACCAAATCATGACAAGTCATGATCATCCCGCTAGCAAAATATACAATCGATCACAATCTATATATTGAATTCTATTGGATATTGGTAAATTGGTACTATCAATAGAACCGCTTATTGATCACGATCCCAATAGAAGAAAATGATGATCAACTAGTGCTTAATCTTAGTTATAATCATGAGAAACATGATCAATGAAACAACAATGATTATGATCCTAGATGTGTCTAGATGGTTGATCAATCATCCCATTTTCATCAATCACCAGTCTACCGACAGAAATAGCAACCAAAAACGTCCACCTTGGCTATTGATTGAATCCCTAGATCTACATGATAATCTACAATGATCAACCTGATCCCATCCATCTATATCATGATGTCTAGTCCATCAACTACAATGATATCAAATATATAGATTTGATGATGATAAACCTGATCCCATCCATTCCAACGGAAAATGTCGATCTATGCTGATCAACCATATTGGTTATTGAAAATTGTTAATAACTATATCAATAGTAATTAAATGTAATTAATCTATCAATGATACCTAATCATGCTTGACGATTATCACAAGCATTATTCAATAATAATAGAATGTGTTGATCAACCATATTGGTCAAAATTATTAGGTATCATTATAATAGATATTGATCATTATCACAAGCATGAGTCGATCTGTTGGTAGACTGGTGGCCCCCACCACAGCTCCCGAGACCACCTCCACGGGATACATCTGCTCAAAAACCTGCGCGAACCTGGAAGCACGGAGATCCAGGGGTCGGAGCTGTTGTGAAAACGGGAGTTGGATGGAAAAATCTGTAGGAAACCGATGGAAAACCATGTAAAATCTCTAGGAAACCCATGAAAAAACCCATAGGAAACCCTAGTTTTATGGAACATCTATAGGAAACCCGTAAAAAACCTGGTTATATCCATCCATTCTCATGGAAAATCTTGAAGAAAGCCTAATTATGTCAGTTATCAAGCAATTCGCAATGATCAACTGTGTCCAAGTGTGTAGGTAACTTGAATAGAAATCTACAGTATATAGTTGATTAGATCCCAAACCCTAGTCATAACCATCAATTAGATGAATTATCGTTGGCAACAAAAGGACCCCGATTTTTCGAAAAAGGTCCTGGCCGTCGGTGACGTGGGTTACCCCATAGTATGAGTTTTATGAAACAAATATCACCACGCACCAGGGATGCCCATCAAGACAAATACTCGTGAGATAAGATAGCTCAGGCATGAAACACATATGACCGGCACTTTGCTGAGGGATCAGGTGGGGATTTCTACCAGTCATAGGTGAACTAAGCCAGTGGCTATAAGTGCTGGAGGCACACCATGGCTGTGGTTGATAGCCGTGGTGATTAATGTAACTTCATATTTAATACCTATGGTTATCAATTATCACAGATCAATCATGATGACATATAATTATCGTGAATTGACTATTAATTAGAATGACTATCAGTCAACTGTAGACTGTAAGAGTTAATCTCTGGATAATTTATGGTGCGGTTGATCATTTGCACACCATGCTGTTTCTATGGCCGTCCCTGCGCTCCCGCACTGACTCTGGGTGAAGGCAGCATCGTTGGGGGATCCATCAGAGCAATGCCTAAGCGATGCCGAACAGCACAGAACCGTGGAAGATCGGGGTCGTCTGCGCAGATACACAACGGTTATTGTGATTGGACAAATTGGAGCAAATTATAGTGTCCATAACTATGGTCATGGATTGGTGGCTCCTATAACAAGCTACCCATGACAAATTCGGACAACTACTGATAAGGCAGTGGGTCAAAACCCTGTACCCCTGGTTCACCTATCATTGACCATTGTTTTCCCCATGATTTGGTTGGTCATTATAAGCCATTGTTGATGGTAAATATTGACCCATAGCCATAAGGCTGAAGGGGAGAGTGGTAGTGGGGTAGCTCTCATCGCAGGACACCGCCTGATATGCCTGACGCCATGACAAGATCCTGCGCTCCAGGCTCCGATGGTACACAGCCTGTGGAATCTACTGTTATGTAATGACATGTATGCAAAGATGTATACATGTGTGCACACCTGCAGATGAAAAATGTCTTTGATTAGACGTGTATGATCATGTATACATACAAACATGTCTATACATATGTGTGTTTTGTTTGAGCGTAGTGGCTGCACGTGTGTATGTTTATTTATATATATATATACATACGTACATATGCATACAAAGAAAGTACATGAGTCATTAAAGACACATGCAAGCACATAGAATAAGAGCCGCAGTCACATAGAGGTATATGCCAGCTCATGCCTCAGCGGTGTGAACTTGGAGAATAGACCCTTCAAGTTCTGATGAATCTCTGTGTTCTATATATCTACCATCTTTGTATACTTATTTTTTCATGGAATGTATATGTATATGGATATATAGATATATCTATATACATGGTATGCATATGTATGTATGAGATCACAAAGCATGATATGACATTATATGACATTAAGATACTGTACATATCAAATTATCTATATCCATAATTACAAATATTTCACCCATGAACGATGGCAGGATGGCCTGTTCATCACACGCGGTAAATCCCAACAGCTGTTTTGTCATGCTGAGACGCTTCATTTGCAAGTAGATTCCTTTCCTTTTAATCATTCTGCTTTTTCAACCAGCTATGAAGCAAATTTCAGAGTGCACATTCCCATGATGGTTGCTCGTTAGAAAGTGGTGGAAACTGGAAAACCACCGGAGGACGCTCACGGACTGTGGCCATGTTGCGTATTCACGCCGCCCGGGTAGAAATTGTCGCCTGCGTGCGGATGACCAAATTGGTCGGTTTCCAGCAAAAAGAATATCCCCGCCGTAAGTTAACAACTGCAAAGTAAGCATAATAATGACCATAAGATATTCATGTTAATAATTGGCATAGCAAGCATGATATCAACAAAATTAAGAATTGCTATCATGGCCACATGGTTATGATATTGATGTGAATGTCGTATAATTGATGTTGTAGAAACATGGCCAAATGGTTGTATGAACAACATATACGACAGCAAATTGGTGAAACACATCAAAGAATGCTTTCTGATGTACCCTGACATCTACAACTTGTTTAGAAGGCAAGTTCTCGCCAAGCCGGGCAGGAGAACCTCTAGTGCACAAACATGTTTTTCTATAAATAAGGCTGTTTAAATTTGGGAACCCCCGAAAAGAATGTTTTTTAACCAAAACTGGGGGACCCCTTTTTAAAGAAGCACCCAAATGAAGCAACCATGTTTAGTACCCATGGACTCGCAATTGGTTTCAATCAGAAGGTACATAGGAAAAAGGATGAAGAAGGTCTGCAGAACACAAACTCTGCACCATCTCCTTGTTGATGCCCTAATTGCATGGATCCAGCAGCACAGCAGCAGTGCTTGAAACACAAAAAATATCATGGGACCATCATGTTTCACCAGTTCACTACTGCAAATATCCACATCTAGTTGCAACAGGTGAACTATCACAACTTAGCTTCCACTATGAATATGAACTATCAACTGAGTCAACCAAGTCACTGACGATTCAGCAGATTCGTTGCTTGTGCATGGTGGTTGATATCATCAGTGTAGCTCCGGGAGCTCCCAAGCTGCCGCCGCACAGCGCACCAACGTTGAGGATGAACTTGGGTTCTTTGCCTTGGACGTGAAGTTTCCAACGATATTAAGCTATTGTGGCTAATGAATGCTGGCTAATGAATGATGCTTAATGATGGTTTACTGATTAACCATTGTAAACAACTATGCTCATAATTACTGGTTGTGCTTAATGATCGTTTATACTGGACAACTATTGGTTATTGTAAAGAACTATCAACCATTCATCTAAACAATTACATAACACTATCTAGCAATCATCATTGACCATCACAAATCATCAGAAGCCATCGGAAACCATCATGAACCATCAGTGTTGGCGAGCATTTCTGTCATTGATCAAGTACAGTCAACCATACCTTGATGTAGAAATATTGACCCTTCATCAGTTTCATATATCATCGTTTACCATAAATTTGCCATTGATGATACTCTATGTAAGTTGAAAATCCACCATTTATAGCTGGTTTACTCAGTTACTCATTAAACATGATGATTTCTTTACCTTCAAGGTTAGTTTACCATATAAGTACGGCCAACCAAAGATCGGCATCTCGCCAACTAGTGGATTTGTCCAGTGCAAAGTTGGCGGGTTGCTGCGGTTTGGTCAACCCATCGTGCGGTAAGGGCGGTAGTGGGCGGTAAAACCCAAGCAATACATGCAACCTACTACAGTTGCACATCACATCATCAACCATCAACCATACTCATCCATCACGTACCCGGATTAAGCGTCATTCTAGCACATAGCAACCATATTTACGTATCATTCGCGAGCATCAAGTCGTCACTGCCAGCGCAAGCACTGAGCGTCCACACCATCCTTCTTCAGCTCTTCAACCTGGAGAGTGATGCGATCGTTGCTTCAAACGAATGTGCAGCTTGTATTGACCTGATGAATCTCCATTGACAAGTGGCGGTACCTGGTGATATTGCATTCTATGCGAGTGAGTTGTAAAGTCAAAAGGCAGCGACTGCACCTGACAAGATCCCAACATTGACCCCACCCTGGCCCTTCAAGTGCATAGATCAATCTCCTGTGATTAGCTGATTGACTTCAATTCCCTCGCTATCCTCACAAAGTGAGCTTCTGGGAGGATTAAAATCAGAGAAGAGACCAATCCCTCTTTTTCAGCTTCTTGCATCGCACTTCAGCTTAAATCCCTGCAGGCGATCAAGACACCAATCGATCTCTATGAGGCTCTCCTCAGCTGATTTGATTTCTGGTTCTAGGCGTTCTCTTCTTGCCTGATAGTTGGCTTTGTCTTCAGGAGTCAAATCAATCTTGGCCATATCTTCCTCCAGCCGTCTCATCATGGGAAGCTTGAAAAACGACTCGGAGAAGAGCTCTACCTGATCACACACTTGAGATCTGATGAAACTGTAGGTATGCAGAACAAGGATTTGGACCTTGTCCACTGCTTGATCAATCTCATGGGGTTCGGCTGGGATCTTGGTAAGCCATTTGGAGATGGCCACCTCATTGCCACTTCTGCTTTCAATTTCGCGCGGGATCCGATTCTTGGTGTCATCGAATGATGGCAGCATGGCATCTTCGAGATCCTCGTCGCCGGAGATGGATGGAATTGTCGTGGCGCCCTTCAAGAACACCTGGGTGGTGGTTTCGACTCCGATGAAAAAAGGCTTGTCAATCAACCAACCAATTACAAACATGTCAGGTAGTGGGAAAAATATAAAACGTTTCAAACCACTGGCTAGACACCCATGGATTGGAAAAGGTGGATGTGAGCATGTTCTCAAAGAGCTCGACAAATTGAGTAAGCTGGCGACTGCATGTTTGATCATAGGTCTGCCAGACCGCATGTTTGATCATGAGGTTCTGCTTGATGAGCTTGGCATGTTTGGGGTAAAGTGGTGAAAACAAATTGGCATTGGGTGAAGATTCCAGCTTCTCCATGAACTCCAAAACGGCCTCCTTCTGTATCTCGAAGAACCACTTGATCCGCTCCCCCACATAGGCCACCCGTCTCTGCAAGGGCAGGTGTGCCTCATGACTCAAGAGCTTCACTACCACATCTCTCCAGGTCAGGGAGCTCATGGACACGCCACGCGCTTGGATCACGTCGCGCTTCTTGATCTCCACCGCGATCTCGGAGAAGCGAAGGAAGATCTCCACCTCCATCATCAAGCGCCTGAACTGGGCACCACCATTCACCTCCACATCAAAGGCTCCAATCTGCATCTCATTCCTCAAGTAGTCGATGTAGTCGTTGAGACTACAGAAATCCTCACTTGGGAGCATGCTGAAATGTGAGGAGCCAAGAGTCTCATGGTAGTGATGAAAGGCCCGAAGCTCTTCATCCAAGTTCATCACAGGCTGCAAATCAAGCACTCCTTCCATGACATGAGTCAGGGCTGTTGCGAAAGAGATACCACAGTCTCGAGTTGTGCTAAGGATTCGATGGGGATCTGTATCATTGTACTCAGTCTCCAGATCCTTCTTGTGGTTCTGAGCTGTGGATTTCAAGTCCTTCAAGTTCGCCAAGACTGGGTCAATGGCTTCTGCAAACATCTGTTCAATCTTCTTCTCCATAAATTTCACAAAGTTTTTAAATCCAATGGTGTCCATGTACATGTCACTCAAGCCTTTCGTGGCCATCTGATTCTTGTCGTTTGTATCCATTTCATCCTTTAACTGGTTGAAGGGCTTTGGCATTGGCTCTCCATCTTTCCACCAAGGGAGAGTGAGCGCAAATCTCACCAAACTATCTGGCAGATCACCAAAGCCGTCCACCCATTTGCTTACATTGTCCGGGGTCAGGTCATTGTAGTATTTGTCAAGCTTGTTTCGAATGAGGATCGTTCTTTTGAAGTCTGGATCCAAACTACGGCACTTTGCCAATGTGGACATGGTGGCGGCATCCCCTGCCTGTTCCACACAAAGCATGACATTTCTCTTGTCTTTCATGAAGGTCATCACCATCTTCTCAATCTTGTCGGCCAAATCCTGCTTGCCCGAATCAAGGGCAAAATCCCGAAATCCTGGAAGATCCACGATTTGCATGTCAACACATGCGCTGGACTCAATGCGGACATAGATGGGCTCATGACTTACAGAAGTTCCACACTCCTCATGGCCATCACCAACGAGCTTCATGACCTGCTCAATGGGGTACTCCATCCACTGGTTGGTCTTCCTGTCCCGAACATACCACTTGGACACTGAGTACTGCGGTTGATGTCGGAACTCCAGGATGGTTGGCCTACGACTCCCCAAGGTCCCTGAGATAAAGTTGAAGCATTCTCCTGCCAAGGCCTCAATCAGTCGACTCTTGCCGACGGACTGCCTTCCAAGTAAAACGAATTGAGGCATGGGGAAATCAACAATCCCAAGTTTGTCCTGAACTCGGACCTTGACATCTCCAAGCACATTGAGTAGTTCCGACTTGGCCCCAACAGACGACATCCGGCAGGTGAAAACACCCCGCCCGGGCAGTGTCGCACTGCTTGGCACGTCAAAGACTGAGCTTGTCAGAACATGCTGCGGAAGCAAGACTTCGGCTGCAACATCTGGTGCACATCAGTGAAATTACTGATGGGACTCCCCCATGATGCATATTAAGACTGGTATTCCCATTGCCATGCATTCCCCGGATTGAATCATGAGAACAAGAAAGTCGGCGGTGTCCAAAACCCGTTGAGACACGCTTCCATTGCTCAATTGCTCAGTAATCTCTTCGTGGTTTCTATCAATTCCCAATAAACCAGCGATTGTGGATCCCCTGCTCAAAAGCTCGTCATCGCTCTTGGAAAACTGCTCAACTGAGAGCCTTTTTGCCGTAGGGAA
>VSDK01025497.1:0-38402 GCA_009767595.1 Symbiodinium kawagutii | reverse complement strand
GGGAAAGAGAAACACCAGTGACAAAAAAACAGAAAAATCCGTAGAATCAGTAGCAACCCCAGTGATATCGAAATTCTTGCAGCATCCAGCCTCTATCAACTCAGCAATCACTGCCACTGATCACCCGGCGGCGCTTCCCCAAAACAGGGGCGCCTTCTCTTTCATCCTTGCAGCGACCAAGTTTTGAGCCATCCAATCCTGGGAGCAGCCAACGTCGGTCCATGTGCTGCATCTTGGTAGAGCTCAGGTGGTGGTTAGCGATGCCCAGCGGTCAATGATGGTCAATGGTTAATGATGGTTGGTGAAAGTTGATGATGGTTAAATGATGGTTAGAAGTTAGTGGTTGATGACGGTCAATGATGGTTTCAGATGGTTAATGATAGTCTTTCACTGTTAATGAAGGGTTCATGATGAAGAATGATGGTGAATTATACTTCACTAATCTTAGTATGCCATAAAAATTAAAGGCCATCAAGTCAGTCGTTATTTTTTTCATATATGCATAGCCATCCTGGAGTATATACAACATGAGAAAATATCAAATTGGACCATCCCCAAGACGTAACCGATCTTAGTATTGACTACAAGGAATCTATTGAGAATATTACATCTACTCCAGGACTACTACATGTTCATGTATAAATCTAACAAGAAACCTTTGCAGCTTCCGAGAATGGCCAAAGTACCAAAAGGATCCGATACAGCTACTGGCTATGGACCATCCATCTTGCTGTTGGCAACATGGAATCATCCTTGGTCTTCCCCATCAACCAACACCATGTGGCTGTTTCTCAACATAAGGGACCCAAAAACTGGATGGTTTATTGCAATATAAAGATCTATCCAGCGATGATTTGTGGTGATCTCCATTTGGGTGTTTCTCAAGATAGGGGACCCCCCAAATCATCCACTATTAATCATTTATAGTAATAAACCAACCATTTGGGGGGCTCCCCATTTTGAGAAAGCAACATTTTAAGAAACCACCATGTCTGTGCAAATGATTACCCCTTTCGGAAGATCCAACCAAGCGCAACACCAAATTGGACCTCTACTTTGATCATGAGCCTCTCCAAAAGACTGGGTACACCTGAGACTGGCAGTTTCGCTCAGCCAAAACTGCCAAACGGTGATCCCTCAAAACGTCATTAGCTAATATTAGCTAAATAGTCATTAGTTAAATAGTCATTACTACCACTATCATCAATATCATTTACCACTCAAACTCGTTTCCTCAGACTATCATCACAACGGTTGGTGTTTGTGGTTTATCCAAACGTTTGTTGACATCCCCTCAAAATAGTCTTATTGCGGTGAAGGTACACCAATGGACATCTCCAAATTCATTCCAAACCAAGGCGATCCAGCAAATCATTAATGGGGAGTGGGGCTCGCAGGAATTAGAATTGGCGGTATCCCCAGAGAAATTGTGCCTCGTGGGGATGGTTTTCTCTTATCGTTATACCACGATGACTACGGCAAGCTGCGGATATAACCACCATATCTCTTTCGGTACATTCACCATCACTGCTTCATGCTTAGCAACAGTGGCCTAACCACTTGTTGAATAACCTCGATGAACAACCAAGATGATTCATGTCGATCAATCAATCAATCAATCAATCAATCAATCAATCAATCAATCAAACAAGTCACATGAATTTCTGAAGCAAGTGAAGCTGCAAAGTCTAACTCGTGAAGCCTGAGCTGCGGCATCATGGTTACGCCAGGGCCCAGGGTGGCTCCCTTGGCACCAAGGCACCACTGGCTCGGACAAAGGCGCACCTTTTCGGTTGGGCATGGGGAAGGGCCTCAGGAGCGGCTCCGGGGCTGACGGGAGGAGTGATGGTGGTGGAGGATGGTCGATGATTCATCATGATTAATGTTGGTTTCTGATTAGTGTAACCCCCCTGAAGTAATGAAAATAGATGAAACCAACAGGTAGATACTAATCAGAAACCAACATTACTAATTTTCAAAATTGATTGACAACCATGATTGATTCATTGCTCATCAATCAAATGTAATAGATTCATCAGTTCATTGTGATTTCGAATCACAATTACTGATGATTTCGTCATGACTACTGATTCATCATGGTGGTGATTATTCATGGGTAATGCCAACCATAGATTGATAAACGTTGGTTAATCAATAGGGGCTATCCCCCAAAAGCCTTTGTTTCCGATTGAAATGAGGATAACATTGCTGATTATTTTTAGCCATGGGTAATGATGGTTGGTTGATAATGACTAGTGGTGATTGATGGCACTGAATGATGGACAAACAAACCACAAAATGGTTTGCAATGGATCGTAGTCCAATTTGCATCCTGAATAGTCTGCGATTCCCATCACATCTTGAGATGGTTCATCTGGGATCTCACATGGGAAGGGGATGTAAAGAAAACAAACAAATGAAGCCCCTATTTGGGGACCCAATGCCATTCTATATGGCTGTAATACACTCAACCCTGGTAGCATCCCACAAATGACCAAACAAGTGTCTGTTGGGATGTTCACCGGTCCACTTTTTTGGATGGTTGGTAGGTTTCGGCCAATACCCATACATTACAAATACCTATTAGCCAACAGGAAAAAAAGGAATGTGATCAACAAAGATTGCACCGAGAGTTACCACCTAGATCAACAAGGTACCATAATCCAAAGAAGCACCGCTGTTTTGGCTTCCAATCATTTCACTATCAGCCCCTCATCAACCATGATATCTTATGAATGGAGGTAGTTACCCTCTGGTAAACTAAACCGGGAGGGGGAATCCATCGTTGGACCATTCATAGTGGTTGACCTATAAAATATGGTGACCTTTAGCTTCCAGGGTAGTTCACCAAAGCCATGCCAGCCTGTGGACTATGACCGAAGCTTCTACCAGGAAACCCCCACCTGAATGGGTCCCAACGGCTGCATCCCATGGCCGTTCTCTGGGCCCGCACTTGCCCTTGAGCTCTGGAAACTGTCCGACATAAGGATTGCTGGCATCCGAACACCTGAGGCGATCCCAGGGTCCGGGGGAGATCCGGTCACGTGGAAAGCGCCCGGGTTGAGCCCAGGGGGCTTGAAATGTTGGTTTCAATTTTGAAAGCTGGAAAAGCTGGCTTGAAAATCCTGATCAACCTGGAAAGCTAGGTATTTTCGGGGCGATTCAGCTGATCAAGCCTTTCTCCAGCCATCTTTGGGCTCGAATTTTTGGAGTTCCAACGCCATGGCTTCGTCCATCCGCCAAGGCACTTGAAGGGCGCGCTCCAGTCGCAAACACCTCGCCACAGTGCTGGGAAGTTGGGGCACTTAGTGCATAAGGTCAGGATAACCATGGTTGAGATGTATACACACACATTCTATATATGCCCATGGATGTGTCACATCAGATGTGTATGATGTGTATAATTGTGTGATTATGTATTGTATGGTCTATGCTGTCCCTGATGCTTAATCATTCATAGGAAAGCTATGCTTGGATCAACTCAGTTGATGCCCATTTTGTTGCCACCACGACCAACCTGCAGGGGGCACTGGCCATGTTCGTAGAAGAGCCACACCATGTAACAGGTTGTCCACAGTGATGGGAATTTAGATGCTACCACCCTAGTGCTGCGAGTCGTGTATCGTTTTTGGACACCTTCAATTAAAGATATGGAAAACCTGATTTCCAAAGTTAAGGATTTGGAAGTTTGTGATTTGCAGCATTCATTTGTCGGGTGCATAGTTGTTCTCACATGGCTGGTCCATGCATGATGTAACCGCAAATTAGATGGATTTCCGTACGAGAGAAAGAGCCGCTTTGGTGGCTGTTGCTGGACCACCCAGTTGTTGGAAGAGCCTCAAATCATCAAATTTTGCTGACTCTTAGTTTTGTCAATTGATGGTTCTCAGAAAAAAATGATGATCTCCTGAGAATATGCTGACTTGTTGAATCAAACTTGTAAATGATTGATGCCTGCTGAAAACATGTCCAGCAACTCAAATATCTCGGGAGAAAAGTGAAACACGTTAGTCACAGCAGGTCTGAAACCTAGGTGAGAGAGCGACAATGAGAGAGAGAGAGAGAGAAAGTGAAATGAGGTATCAAGTCAGATCAGCTCACATGAAGGCAATTCTAAGGGGCAAAACATGAGAATTACAATCAGGCAGCGTGGAATAATGGTAAAGATCAGTTAATGCTTGAACTCATGATTCAATAACCAATCTTAGTCATTGTCAATCAGCAAATTCAATGAGTTCAACCATTGACCAGAGTCAAACATTAACCTTCCCACTTAGAGGCCAGCCATACCCCAGCTTAACCATTAACCGATATCAACCATTATCAATCACCATGGACCAGATTTGAACTGGTGGTTCATTAAGCTATACCATACTCAACCACTCGTTTGCAGCTGCCGTGCTCTACCCTGGTCCACCCTGAAGCTGCACCCCTGCCTCCCCAATCCTTGGCATGAGAAGTTGCAATAGCAGCAAGGCAGCAACAAGAGAAAAAAGCCAACAACAATCCACTGATATGATTGTTTACAACTATGGGCCATGGGATTTTTGTTGTTGGCTTATAGTTCTTGGGAGCACATGTTTGAGTTCTGATTGGTTTATAACTATATATGGGGTCTCTGAAGCCACTGGGAGCCCCAGAAGGCTGGTTTGTTAAGATTGATGTTCGATGATTGAGGGGGTACCCCCATCTTAAGAAACCACCATGTGACGAATTAGCAGCCTTCACTGAGCAACAATAACGACAAACTGGAACCATCCACAACAGGTCAAGCAATCACCAAGCATGATCTTCCAATCCAGTGCAAGGTTGCAGCACCCAGATTGTGTCAATGCCTAAAGTTAGATTGTATTACTTGTCATCTGCTGAAAATGAAACAATGCTACTTGTTCCTCTCCTTCTTCTCATAGATTGCAAACAACAACAACAATCATATGGTGTTCAAGAACATAACATACAGTTTATGCAGTATCCTGTCTTTAGGTCAATCCCCTGAAATCACTTTGGTTTTGACAATGTCTTATGTGTGATGTCTGCATGCTTTCTGGGTGACTTGGGTCGGAACAATGGTTTCTCAATAAATCAAAACTATCAAAAAATGGGACCTTGCGGTCCCCAATCATAGCAGATTGTTTGGATGGAATTGCGACAAAATGCTCAGAAGAGAAGAACCCAAGAGTGAACACGGATCATGAAGCATACAGGAGTGCCATGAGAAACAAAATCTAAAACAGGAAAGTGCCTTAACCTGCATCAACCTGCAATCTCGCACACTGTAACAAGTGAACGTCGCTCTCTGAAAACAAAAAAAGCCATACTGACCTGCTGATCCTCCATTTTCACCATGGTAATCCCTAGATATCCCGAAGCCGGAAGGCCTCTCAGTGGGATCATTTCATGCAGTACCTTAGGTTGCCTGGGCTGGATGCCATGTTGCATCCCCAGAGGTTAACCCATATAAACTTAAGAATTATCATTCTATAAATCATTAACCTCTGATATATATGTAATCCGTTTAATCATGGTCAATTACTTGATGCTCATAATCATAATTCTCACTACTTACAGTTGATTGTCAACGATCATTAAAAATCATCATCAATAGACTAAGTTTACGATCATCAACTTGTCACTATAAGACTATAATCATCATTAATTATCATTTATACTTCTCACTCTTCTTGCCCAAGCATGACGCGCCCGCCCCCGCCCAGCCAATGCTTGATGCGCCCTGTGCCACCCAGTTTCGCCCACGGTGAAGAAATGGATCTGAGCGGCGCAGCCGCTGTGGCTACCATGGCTATTTCTCAAAGTAAGGGACCATAAAAATGGTTGGTTACCCTAAAAATATTTTAATGAAGGATTTATATTTCTCAAAAATAAGGGACCCTAAAAATGGTTGGTGTATCTTGATAAAGGATTTATATGAGGTGATTTGGGGGACCCCTACTTTGAGAAACCACCCCATGGGTCCATACCTAATCCCAACATGGGCAGGTGTGGACAGTAGCTGATCTGCGGTGGTGGTAGCTCACGACGGTGGAAGGCATCGCCAAGCAAATGCAACCAGTTTATGCTAGAAGCTTTTGCCATGATGTGCAGAGCTTCATGGATCCATTGTCACTGATGTGCTTCATTTCTTCATAAAAACTGCTATGAGCAAAAATCACATTGACAGTAGCACCAACCAAAGGATGTAAACAAGCAAAAGGAAGAGATTCCCATTCAAAAGCACCCAACTTCTCACAACTTTATCCGCAGTGTCCAACAATCTCAATCGTGGTCCAGTGGCATCATGTTTTCCTGATCAACAGCTAAGAAATTGGCCCCTCCACTGCAGCACAACTACCCCTGGTTTCGGAACGGAATTGCGCTTCCAGCCCAAGGTGCAGTTGGGTACTGGAAGGTAAGCAGGTTGGAAGCCATGTATGTAACTCACTAAATGGTGCTTAAGCGTAGGTCAACTTGGCCGATGAGAGGATTAGCTACCTGAATGGGTAAGTAGGTCATAATTGTGGATGAAACGCATTTCTCATTGGCCAAGAAGCACGATTAAACACCATGAGCCACCATTGACCATCACTACAATACGGGTGTTGCTCAAACTAGGGGTACCCCAAATCACCCCCTATAAACCATTTTCAGTAATTTACTGACCATTTTTGGGGGTTCCCCGTTATGAGAAACCCCTATCTATACATGATCTGATCCCAGCAAATCTCTATTGTTGTCTGCAGGTTTGTTTGTATGAAGCCAAATCCCTGCCAAGGCCTAAGGCCATCATTCCTCTTACAAGACACATGGGTCAATGGCACCCCTCCACCAGCAGAGTTCGGTCACCTCCTCCTCGTCGAAACAAGTGGATGGCCAAGTCATTCCGTTGTAAGACTGGGCGTTGGTGCAGATTCGGGAGGCAAAATTACAATGTGGCAGAACTAAGCTGGAAGTTGAAAATCCACCAGTTATAATGGTTTTCCTATAAGCAAGGACAATTTTAAGCTTCCAGGTTAGCTTACTTGAGGGTAGCTCATTTCGTTGGTCTTGATTGGTCCCTGAAATGGGACGATCCTTTTACTGTATACCCATCCTGGAGTAGATATCGATAGAATATCCCACACCTACGTTTATATATTCTACCCACTTCAGGATCACAAATTCTGGCACTCTCCAAGCATCGATTTGGGCAAGCACACATTTGGGGAGCTGAGAGGCCGGGCGACCGGTTTCAAATAGGTACAAGCATCAGTATGGATTGAAAACTACAGATTGAATTAACCTAGGTAAATTGATTTTACAGGCAAGAGGTAAGACAAACCTCTATACTACAAGTACCGCAACGAGGAGTGAATTTCCTGCAACCACCTCAAGCGATACCCAATCATAATTGTCATGCGCGCATGATTCATGGGTCGATCAAATGTTGTGGCGTCACGCACCCATATCATAGACCCATGAGTCATCCGGAAAAGCTGATCATACAACAATTTTGTGACCATCTTTTTCTATAGATTTTGATGACCGTCCAGTACGACAGTTCGCAGAATCGGGTAGAAATTGGGAACAAATCTCCACGTGACCCAACTGCCAACATATTCAACACATGCATTTACACGTCGATGCTAGTCCCCAGTGTCCCTCTTTCCGGAGTTGATCATGGAGAGCAACAAACAAAACGGACTCCGTGGCCATGATCCTCGCCCTTGGTCATGGCAGATACCACAAGAGCTGACTGATTATTGGTAGCCCAAATGCTCCATGTATGGTGTACCCATCCATGTTGTAGATATTTGATCGGTATGTAAATTGTGGTGTGCCGCACATGGAGTATCATGGAGTATCTGGGATAGTCCCCTGGAGTACAAATGATTGGTTCCCTACAGGCAGCATAACCCGTCGTTGAACGACCACTCAAATTGTTGGCGAATCGGTTGCTACATCATTGTCAACCAGAGAAAATTGTTGATGCATAAATTGGAGGTATAATCTGTTGTTGATCGACCACAACCAAAGAAAATCATTGTCCGGGTCCGGATCAACCGTTTCTGACAGCTCAACGAACATTGCCAAGGCGCATGCCCGGCTTGTCAGCAGGCTTGGGCATGTCCGAGCACGACACCACACATTTGGTCTCAGCGCAGCGCAGCTTAAACCGTGAGCTCCCCAGCCACCTGCTTGGTACCCACCATGGATACACCCAGATCTTGCCATTGATGATGGATAGATATGGATAGATATGGATATGATTCACAAATGCCCCGGAAATCCCTCAAATGATCACCCTGCGGATTCGTAGACGTATATGATGATACATAACAGGTCAGCGCACCTGCCTGACAAGCAGGTCTTCAAAGGAAGGATGTAATTGCCTGGCTTTCCATCACTCGAAAATTGGTATGAGCAGCAGCTTTGGAAACATATTCTACAGACTATATATAACAAACAGCAAGCGGGATGGCCATTTCGTAGTCTTACTGCCATGCTGAGAGATGCAAAGGTCATTGGTCAACCATGTTCGTTTCTGGCGCCCTGTAGGGGAGCCCTCTGTTTTCGTAGCTCTGAACGGCAACACCCAAGCTTTATCCAGGAGAAAATTACTGTCGGAAAACATGCAAAAATACCAGTTCTACGGGGAGACTATTGTCATTTACAGGGATACCAGCAAGGACAACACAGGGTGCTATTGGTAGCATGGTCGTTGGCGCCCTCCGCATGGCGCGCCATGGCAGCTGCCCATTATGCTCACCTTGTCTGCGACTTTGTATGGTGAAGAGCACTCCTGACCTCGGGAAACTGGCGGACCGATGGGTGCTCCAAAAAAGGGCCCCAATAAAAGGGCATGGTGTGGGGCCTATTGATGAGCAATGGATCATAATCGATCAGTTGTATAGTGTTCAGAACTTTGGCAATATATTCACTACAGTAATAAAGTCAAATACCATAGGTTTTGAACAAAGCTCACTTGTTTGACTTTGTGATGAACAACCGTTCCTGTGCGACTGCAATTACCCCGTCCTCACCTTTTCAGCAGGGTCCCTGAATCAGAAAAAAAACAAATAGGTTTGCCAGATCAATATTAATCAAATACAATTTTGGTAGATCCATACTGATAACCCCCTCATAGCTGATGGTAAATCACCAGCTATTCATGCAATGCAACTGATGGCGGTTTGTTTATGAACAACCGATGCAACATTACGATACTCCAAACTAAAAGTACCCTCTGGTAAACTAACCTGGTTGAGTGGAAAATAGCTGGTTTACCTATAGAAATAGGATGAAATAGGTGGTTTACCCATGGAAATCGCCTGGTTGCGTAGAAAATCCAGTATAGAAATAGATAGAAATCGTGGAAAATAGCTGGTTTACCGTTTACCTATAGAAATAGCTGGTTTACCGATTGAACGTGGTGATTTCGGTTGCTTCCAGGTTGGGCACACGTGGTGATCCAAGTGGCAAGTTGTCTCTCCTCCAGTTCCACCACTGTAGTAGCACCTCGCCAGGACGAGAGCACCACAACGGTGGGCGCAAGTGGGACGTCATGAGATCATGTCATTGGTTAACAAGCATTGATGGTTCACAAGCTTGGGCATTCGTTTGTGGTTAACAAGCATGATGGTGCATGATTAATAAAATTCGCCATGTTTAATGATGGCTCATCACTTTTTAAAGACTACTAATGATTATGATTCTTGGAGCTGTTTTATGATGATTGCAGTAGTGAGGCTATGGAAGGATTGATGGATTAGCCTCGTGACAAGGGGGAAGAAACTATTATAGCACGCGTGAGAAACGTGACACCAAAGTCTCAGCCATACTGTTTGCATCTTCTACAGGGCATTAGAGGATTGCATGGTCATCCCCGGTCATCCCCAATCAACCATAGAGAGGTGTCCTGGCGCCCCCTATCATTCGCAATATCGGTTCGATATGAGCAACTGCCGGTCGACCAAAGAATCTCTTCCAAGCCACAGCCACCATGCGCCACCGGGGTACCACTCGCCGAGTCGATCAACGTCTCAACTTTAAGGCTTCGGTTGGTTTCTTTGCCTAACATTAAGTTAACCCCTCTGAATGTTCAATGGGATCCCAAGGTTTTCCAAGGTTTTGATTCATTACCGCGTTACCAAGCATTAAACGTGGACCCGTTCAACATCTGCGCCCTCCCATGTGAAAGAAACTGTACAATCACGGAAACCAGACTTGACCATACTTGACTCAGAATCGTCAAGCTCACTTCACCTCAAACAATCAAGACCCACCAGCGAACATATTTTGACATCTTCAAGTCAAGTTCCACTTGGATAGCCACAGACTCTGGAAAAAGGCATCTCAGCACTTGCTGAATGAGCACACTTATTCAAGTAATTCCAAACTGTAACATTCATCGAACGACTCAGCATGATTTCACTGGAAAGGTTACTGTACCATGTTTACCATTCAGGTACCCCCAAATGTTCAATGCAACCCCCATCAAGCAAGCTGGTTACAGTTGCCTGATCCATGCGACGTTAGAGTTTTATCAAAATCCGCGGCTGACATAGATCAGCACACAAGATGTCTCATGTGCCCCGCGACGATCATCGAGGATAAAACAAATGTGATAACCAGCATATTTGGGTGCAACTAATGTAAGGCATTGGTTCATCAATTGTGAATACTTGTGATACGTCACAACCATCAACCCTCAACAGCGGCAACATCTATTAACCAGCAACCAATTTCATGCTTGGGTGTAACTAGTTCCCTGTGACATTGGGGGATCTTCAACCATCAAATAATCAACCATCTACCATCTACCATCTACCATCAGGGACATCTTCCACCATCAACCATCAGTCACCAACCTTGGCAGCAATTTCTCTGGCAACACTCCACTAAGTTTCGAGGCGCTTCGTGCAGTGGCCACGCTTCAAATTGGCAGGACAGTCGATAGGTCCTGGGGTTGGACAGCGTCGGCTTGACCGGCTATGCTGGAAGCTGGAATCCAACCATATGAACATATATGAACTATAAGAAAACATCACGGGGATGCTGGGAACCCCCAGGTGGGTGATCCCCCTCAGAAAGAGATGGTGAAGTTTCGCCTCAAAAAACGCGCCCAGCCGGGGAGGTTGAAACACATGTTCCTCCATGGAAGTGGCACAAGTTGGCGTGCTGCCAGAAACCATCTGCACTCAAACAAGGCAATAGAAGTAGTGACAAATTGGTTACAGACTCCAGGATGCAGGGATCCCCATCAACTGGCAGCCATGAACTAACCACTCATCAATCACATCCACTCATAGTCAGCTATGTTATGGCTATGCTCATTGACTACAAGTGGCTACTTCATGGTTCACTGTTCCAATTTTCCAATTTCCATGGCTATGAGGTGCTTTCCTCGTGCCAATCTGGCAAGGCAATTTCCCAACCCCTAATCTGTACGGGGTTGGTAGTCTTGCCTGAATTCATGGCTGTACTCCTGCGCTGCCTGCTCAAGATTGTGGATCCACCGGAGCTCACTCTCCGCTATACACTCACGGCGAATCAACCGAGGCCCATTCCGGGTCAGACGGCCATCAAGAGAAGTAAAGCAACCCACCACCATTGCTCTACACAGAAGTGGCGGATACTCTTTGGCAGCAGCAGTTCGGTACCGTTTTTGGTAAATATCCCACCCGCCCAATTGAGCTGATGGTCTCTCAAAGTCTTGCTGCTCACGGAGAAAAGCAGCATTGAATCCTGGAAGGCCGGCTGTCCTAAAAGTCGTCGGCTTCACGGAGGCTGCTCCGTACCTATACTGTCCGAAGGTACATGAGCGGGCATCCGGGAGCTTCCCCATGATGGACACCTGCATGCTTGTCGACCACGTGCTCGCGAACTCAGGTTGTAATGGGGGGGCTGGATGCTCCATTAATGCACCACCGCCCCAAAGCACCGTGAAGAGCTCCACCATGATGCCACGGCACAAGAGCGCAGATCCCACCTTCAGTTGCTTCAGCTCGGCCACCGTCCTCTGCAGTAAACCCCACGCCCGCTCACGAGAGCGCAAAGGACGGGGGGGGCGTGGATGGTCTTCACATGGCAAGTGGCGGGCAGCGGTCCACGTCTCACAGGGCGGCCCTGACAAAGTCAGAGCGATGGCTCCAAGCCGGCATAACGCCAGCGCATGACGAAAACCGGAGCCAAGCATGTCTCCGGATTCCTGGGAGATAGCCGTGTCCAGCGACAAGACGTGCACCTCAATGTCGTAGGACCGGAACAAAGTTTTGCCCAATTCCGCTGCCCAGAAATGGCAATCTTCTTCACGACGACGGCCACTGTATAGATGTAGAACCAGCAAGTGGTAGCTGCCATCAGGGAATACCACGAGAGGTACTTGGGGCTGAACAGGGCAATCCACAATGGCACGAGTAGTCCACGGCGCCAAGAAGGCCTGTTGCTGCAGGAACCGATCAGGGAAGGGCTCACGAAGGCGCACCGCACGACGGTCAGCTTCCGTAGGCACGTCCACCACGGCAGAGTCAGCTGGAGGTCGGCTATGCGACAGCCGTTCATAGGCATTCAGCAAAGACCACATTGGGAAGTCAGCCACCGCCACAAAGAACTGCGCGTCGATGTAGGCAACCAAATCGACGTCCACCAGCTCATCCATCAATTCGTAGCGGCGAGTTTGTCCCCAACGAATCAAGGCCCAAACACCCAGATCCGGGTTTGGTTCCATGTCGACAATCTCCATCCACACAATGGCCAATGCATCATCGTCAAGCTCCGTACCTGAAAACTGATGCGCAAAGTTCAAAGTGCCCGCATCAAAAGCGGCAGAGAGTCGCCCAAGCACATCAGGTGGTAGTTCGGCTGGAAGATCAAAATGACGCCACTGTCGATCCAAGCTGTCGCGGTGAGCAGCATGGTTGCGCTCCCACGCAGTAGAAGTAGGTAACGCCGATGGTCCCTCAGCATCATGAGCAGGAAGCCGATGGATATGTGCCAATTGAGGAGGAACCTCGTTCAGTGCTTCGGTCAAACCAGGGTCCACCGGGTCCATGTACTTCTTGAGGACAAAGTAGCAGCCATTCTCGTACTGCTGGGAGCGTTTGAGATGCTGCTGAAGTCTCTGCGACGTCCAGAAACATTTCTGGCAGGCATTGCACGTTGTGCTAGTCATAAAGCTCCTCTCTTTGCTACGGATTTGGTGCCGCTTCCAACGGTGGGAGCAGAGGCCTTGAATGCTGGCAAAGGTGGCATGGCAAATGTTGCACACATACGAACCAGCAACTCCTTCTTCATTGGCTAGCGGTTCACTCAGGGTGACTCCATGCTCCGCACAAACTTCAAACATCTGTCGATAGTGCGAAGCCACATCATGGATTGTTGCTTCTTCAAGAAGACGGCGCTTCACCTGGCGTCGGACTGCATGGGCCTCCAAATGCGTGGTTTGAGCCAACCAAGCAAAAATAGCTTCAGCGGTCAACTCCTTGCCATAGAGGAAATGGTCAGGGCCAGCTTCATGGACATACCAACGAAGACTATGGCGGAGGGCCTGGAGCCATGTATCCTGACCACTGCAATCCTCAGCCGACAAAAGGTCAAAGAGGGTGGAGGGTGCAGAGCGCTGCATCTGCAGGGCCAAAAGGATCCGGTGCTTGGCCAACCGCAACGAAAGCGCTGGTAATTGATGCTGTGCACGAAAGGCATCATCAGTCACTTTGCTGGCACTCCAATACCCAACAGACGCAATGCTGCGCTGCCAGCCAACCAACGTGGCCTCAATCTTCTTGTAAAGCGATGCCGACAAGAGTGGCCAAGTGCCACACCCATACAATGCAATGGGAACGACAAGGGCTTCAAAAAGTCGAAGTCGAATCGCCACTGAAAGCCGCTTGGAGCGAAAGATCGGCCTGACCATCTGTGAAAAGGCTCCACGGGCAAGGTCAAGGCGATGATGCACTTCAGCACGAATAGACAAAGCCTGGGCAAAACGCGCTCCAAGGTGCTGGTAGGTCGAGACCAGTCGTAGTCCAATGGTAGGCGTGATTTGCAGGTGGGCATAGTCTTCAAACAGGAGCTCCCGCTGCACCAATTGAGAATGCACCCCACGCAAACTGACCACTGCCTCGGTCTTGCCTGGCTGAAAGTTGACACATAGACCATAACTGCCCAACAAAGCCGTAAGTGTTGGCACAAGACGGGTCAGAACCGGTTTCACTTCCAATGCACTGGGGCAAGGGATTGGCAAAGCGACGTCGTCGGCCCATGCAACGACAATAGGCGCCAGGTCAATGCGCATGCTGGCTTGTTGAACAGCCGCGTCATCAACGAGCATCTGGTGGACATCTGCCAACACCGAGGACATCAGCACGTTGAATGCCATGTCTGCCAATGGTGATCCCGGTCTGCTACCCCTCTGGGTCTCGAAGAGGAGTGCCGGGTCCTCATCATCGCCCTGCATAGTAAACCACGTACAACGGTGGGCGTCCTCCATGACCCTGGCTGTTTGGGGAGGTACCACAGTCTGGAATCGTTGGGCATGCAAAGGCGCATCAGCAAGCAATTCATCAACATTGAGGCCTTCTGCAGTCAAAATGGCACGCAGCTTCGGTGGGAAGGTGTCAGCACCACTGAAAGCATGCTGCCGGAGAAGAGCGTGGAAGGCATGCTTCACATCGACAAACAGAGTCACGACAGAGCATGCACGAGCTGTGGCCGCCTTGACATAGGCACGCAAGGCTAAAGAGCCGTACGCTGTCTGCTGTCCTTTGAATCCGCCCAACTGGGTGGGGGCCCTCATGGTTTCTGCAAACGGAGTCAGACATCGCCGCACCACACCATGGTACAGTTTTCCAAGCGTGCTTAACATCATAATGCCCCGCACGTTTTTCAATGTCATCTGTCCTGGACGCTTGGATATTGCGTGCAGATGGCCTCCTTTGAATTGTAGAGGTTCTGCGGCCAGAGTCCACGCCTTCAAGAAAAGCATGTAGATCTCCTTGGAGGCCCATGGCAGGACACTCTTCATGGTGTCCGAGGTCACTCCATCAATGCCAGGGGCCTTGTGGCACTTAGCTTGATGTCCAACTGCTTCCAGGTCAGCCAAACTTGGTAGATGCTGCAAGGCGATACACACAGGGCTCTCTGCAATGTCATCAGATTGGAGCTCAAAGCACCGCTTGAGAAGGGCATCATACGCAGCGGGTACACCAGCTTCAATAGTGCAGAAGTGATCAGCAAGCTGTGCCGGTTGCGGCCCATGGCAAATCGAACGGCTGGCACGCTTGGCTATCTGGCGAGGCAGCAGTCCTTTGATGACACGCCACAGACCAGGCATACCTTCGTCTGCTGCTACTGCACTCTGGCGGTATGCCAGCTCCTCATAGAAAGCCACATCATCTTGGCGAAGGGCACTTTGTACCTGTGGAAGTAGCTTCACATAGGCAAATCGGTGCCAGGCCAAAGCCACATCTTGGAGCTTCGCCTGCCAAGCAAACTTAGGTGGTGTCACCACAGTAGGGCGGTGCTTCTTTCTCACAGTGCTCCAGCTGTAGAAGACACGGCGGGCCAAATCCTGACGTTCTTCACGTTGTAGGGAACGAACACGGGCAAAATGAAAGTTCTTCCAACGCACCATTGTCCATGTGGCATCTGACATGTGCTTCTTCTTTGGTCGAAGGTGATAGCGCGGTTGAAAGTGCTCCAACCAACGTTGAAGACCAGCAGCATGGGTGTGAACATCAGTCGACCATGGCACAATTGGTTGCCCATCTGCTGCATGACACTCACTCACAGGAACAT
This sequence comes from Symbiodinium kawagutii, assembly GCA_009767595.1. Classification (NCBI taxonomy): domain Eukaryota; class Dinophyceae; order Suessiales; family Symbiodiniaceae; genus Symbiodinium; species Symbiodinium kawagutii. Next base: position 22,631 of record VSDK01025497.1, on the reverse strand, counting down.
CATCATCCACAGGGAGAGGTCTACTCCGATTCGAAGGACCATCGATCCGTACCTGCAGAGAGAGTTCAACTGGATAGTGGTCAGCACGCTGGATTGCCACATCAACACCAGAAAGTTGAGTACATACCGAACGTACCTGCAAAGAACGTGCAATGCCGATGTAGTCAAGTCGTGCTCCTTGATCACCGCCTGCATGCTTCCAGGTGTGCGAAGGACCCACATGGTGTTCGGGAAACGTCTGCGGAATCCACAAATTGAACTCCAAGAGGAAACGGTGGAAAGCAGAACCAGCAGGATTTTCTTCATCTGGATCTTTGTTCCCGATGGCATGGCTAGTAAACGATCCCACACGAGCATTTGCATCAGCGAGCAGGATGAGCGGGAACTGACAGCGATGTAATTCAGCTGCTACACGTCCCGAAAGCGCATGCCACCACGCTTCAACATCAATTCCAGCAGAACTGCTGGGAGCATGTAGTACCAGAACATGTAGACGAAGACCATCGATTCGCAATGTCACCATCAGGAAACGGGGGTCTGCAAGCACAATACGCAGATTTCGAGGCACTACCTTGACCGTCGCAATCTGCTTGGCAACCCATAATTGAACGCCTGCTTGTCCTCGTTCAGCTGGGGCAGAAAGAACATGAAAATGTCCACAATCAACATGTCCTCTTTGACGTGATCTTGTTTCCTGCACTCCAACGAAAGAAATCTGGTCTTCGGCAAAGAGCTGCGCCAAAGCCTCCTGTCGAGCTCCAACAAAGGCACCATGGTGACGTCCTTGAGGGGAGAGCGACAGCACATTGGCAGTAACACACCGCAGCGAGACCCATTCATCAGTCAGCATGTGTGGTTGACGCAAGCGATGTACATGGCGAGCAAAGTCATGGGCCACTGCACTCGGCTTCTCCTTGAATGGTGCCTTCAGATCGAACTGCAAATCAGTGCCAACCAAATTGGGGCATCCTGGATCATTTCGATAGATTCTTTCCAGAAGCCAGAGCCAATCAAACTCTGCCTCAAAGCGGCCATCAAGAGTAGTATAGGCAAGTACTTCCTCCAGCGCAACAGTGTGGATCCATCCACATACAGTGGCCCATGCTATTGCGTCTGCACCTTCATTAAGAGCATGGCCCGAGTGGCTCTTGATGTGGCACCATTGGAAATGGCACTGAAAGCGTTCAATAAGCCAGTGGACCATGGCACGGTTCACCCGGGCCAGATCAAAAGGGCGTTTCATCTGCCAACGTCCAGCAGCCGATTGACCGGCGACCAAACTGTCGTACCCAAACTCAACCAAAGTATTCCCGAAAACACCTGGCCACACACGATCAATTCCTAGCATCCACAGCAATGCCAAGTAGATTGCCCCATTTTCTGCATAGGGCGCAGTGGGGACGTCTTTGATCAGTGCACTGCGAAATCCTGCATTGCGCCAGCCAAGTTCCGTCCAGACTAGCAACAAAACAGCACTTGCCGCCTTGGGTTCACTCTCAATGGTGGCCGCACTTCCATCTGTATAAAAGTGGAAGCTCACAGGAACCTCACCTTGCCAGGTCGGGATGTCTTTACAAAACTCCCACGTGGCAGCATGCCAACGCACCAAAGAGTCCATTCCAAATACTGGTCCTAGTTCAACGCCAGGAAGTTGGGCATGTAGGAAGAGAACCTTTTGAAAGGGGACTGCAAGAGTGGTGGGTGGTGGACAAACATCTTCTAAGCGAACGACCTGTCGCTTCTCAGGGACATTTGCATCTGGCCAGTGGTCATGAGCCACCGATCCACTTGTTAGGCGCTCAGTTTGCAAGTCCCGAGAAATCTGTAGTAATTCAACCTCCTCAGCGTCATCCACCATTGCAGCAACGTCTTCATGTTCAGGCTCAGAATCACGGCGCCCATCATCAGGCGTCGTAGGGGCATATCCAGACCCAACCGACTCATCATCAGGATATTCATCATCCACATCCATTGCTGCAACATTGGTCTGACATCCACGAGAAACCACAGAAGTCGGGGTTGGTGAGCAAGCTGGTGGCAGAACAACTCTAAAATACTCACCACTTGCAGTCGTGCGGATGCTGCGGTCCTGAAAGTTCCACAGCACATTGTTGTGGTACACCAAGCATTGGCGCTGCTGAGCCATGCTACTATCAATCCCTCGTGCCAAACGAAGGACATGCGCACGACATAGATTCGGTGCAGTAACCAAGACTTGGCGCGAGGCATGAACTGGTAGAGCAGGATGTTGGTCACTGTGGTACTCCACGTCAACAATGTGCAACACACCAGCGCTAGCATAGGGTAAGTCACCTTCCATGCGTAAAATCAATGAGTGCGCTGCTTCTTGTTCACCAATCAATTGCGCTGAGACCTCGTGGCCATTCACAATCGTCTCCACATCAATGTGCAACAAGGCAGCAATGTGGGAAACCATGTCCTCATACGAAGCCATGCGCACATAAAGTCTCCGAGGAGCTCGACCACGGCGGTACACAACAACAAGATGTAGATCATGTTCAGGGGCTCCGTCCTGTTGCATTCGCCGCATGCGGTTGGCTGCATGATCACCAAGGGCTCCTTGATGTACTGGGAATTGAGTCTGCATCAACCATGTGGCATCAAAAGCAGCTGGAATTCCGATGTCCGTGGGCGGTGGTGGTATAAACACCACAAGTCCAGCGCCATGGAGAAGTCGAGCAGCAGGGGCAGGGTTGCGCAGAACCTCCGTTTCACCGAACCAGCATGTACATCCACGATCATCGCACCATCGGGTGACATCAGCCAAAGCTTCAGCATCATCACAACTGCACGATTCCGGTAAGAAAACCGCTCTTAGGTGCACCCTTGGAGTGAGGTGATGCTCCCATCTTACTGTCAGAAGTGCTGCAGCATCACCAGGTTGGGGACGTTGAAGCACTAGTAGATGAGCTGTCGCATATCTACCACTCACTTCCATAGGGGAAGGCCGGACCAAGTAGAGCTCAACAAAGTCCCATGGCTCCAGCTCATCGTCCCAAAGCTCCAGAATGTCTGGAAGCCAATCATCAACTTCCCGGGTGATCCTCAAAGTCCTGGAGTCTTCAGAGACACGTCGATGTTCTCCATGAAGTAGCCAGGTGTTGATGTAACCAACCGGCCCCTCCTCGACCTGCTCAATGAGCTCAGCATCGTCGAGAACCGCATATAGATCCTGCATCCATTGCGGTTGGTCCTGCAAATCAACACGCCCACGAAGACCAGCATCAGCACGATCGGTTGCAGGCGTCGGAACCGCAGGCGTATTGTAGAAGTCATCTGTGAGCCGCACATTCCACTGCAGATCTTGGCACATTACTTCCCACTGTAATTGCAAGGCTGCACGCACAGCATCATACTCATTCACATAGCCATCATAGTCGGGGTCACCATCTTCGCCATGATAGGTAGACGAGGAAGCGCTTGAGGTCATAGAGGTCAAAGAAGTCAGTCCACAGCCTGCTGCACGTTCCCGAAGTTCATCAGGTTCGTAGGCCTCAACTGCGAAATGCACCTTCTTCGCCTGTCCATGTCGACGGCTTGCGCATTGGATGTTCCGTCTCAGGCATCCACCAATGCAGCCTCCATTCAGGAAGCCATTTTTGCATCCGCTATAGGAGCATCTGCCAATAGCCGTTTTTTGCTCTCTCGTTCTCCATGGGGTTCTCCATCCGAAGGATCGTCCTCCTCGACAGCAATGGCGGCAACTGGGGCCGGACCAGGGACACCGACTGCAGAGGCACACGCTTGAAGCGTTTGCTGAACCTTGTCGCGGAGCTCCTCCATCTCGATCAGCAACTGCTGGTCCTTGGGATCCTCGAGAGTGTCTTCCACCACTGTCTCGGCGACCTTTGCCCCGGTGGCTCTGGCGTTGAGTTCGTTCACCACCTTTTTCGCACTCAGGAGATCTCTTCTCGCATGCATTGCATCTGTCTGCAACTGCGCCTCTTTCTTTCTGAATCCCTCCAGTTGCTGTTCCCATGCATCCACACTGACTGCCAGATGTTTCAACCATCCTTGACGGTGCATTCTCCTGGCCGTCTGCGCTGCCTTGGCTTGCTTCTCTGCACGTCCCAAGGCAGTAGTGGCTGCATGTAGATCTTTGATCTTTGATTTGCTGCTTTCTTCCTCCGTTCGCTCTATCAGCGACTTCACACTCTCTGGCATCTCTGATTGGCCATCGTACGCTGCCTTGAGCGCTTGGACCAATTCCTGGTTGGAGCCAGAACTGGCACTGGCACCAGGAGTTCCAGGTGCAGTTGGGTATGAAAACGGAGAAAGGGCAGGCGGTCCAGACTGCGGCCAGCTTGGGGATGCTGCGGCTTTCTCGGCCTCTTTTTTGGCTTTTGCCTTGGCTTTTTTCTCTTTGGCTTTGGCTTTTGCACTGGCACTCCGCTCCTTTGGCTTCGATGGAGCTGCTTTCGGGCCAGGCTCTTGCGGCCAATTCCAGTCCCAACCATTGTACCAGTCGTTGACTTGCACTCGCCGTGATCGAGGGGTATATGGTTGCGCAGGTTCTTCCCAATGCGCCCCACATTTGCCACAGTATTCCGCTTTGTAGCTCACTGTCTTCCCGCATTTCGGGCACGGCCATCCACTTTCCCAATGGCTTTTCATCTTGATACTGGCTGTGATGGTCCGAAGAAAGCCTATATCTCGACTGTGATGCTTCGCAAGTGAATTGCGCAGCTGTCGAAGATGACTGGCAGACAGTGCTATCCAGCCTCTTCGATGCAGTGCCCACTTGACACGTGCCGCAGCACGCGATTTCCTCTGCCGCCGCCGCACAGAAGCAGAGGTAATAGCTCAAGGAGCCGAGGCAGAGCAGCCACACAGATCGCATCCACAGCCACAACGAATTGGCGCGTCCCTCAAAGAGAAGACGAGGGAATAGTGCCACCAGCGCCGCAACGCTAGCAAGGCAAGCAGCCCGCGGGTTATGGCACGGTAACCCGCTAGTGTCCAAAACCTAGCTATCCCAGGGGGGCAACTCCTGGGGAAAGCACGGAGCCAACACTATGGTTCACTGTGGTTAATCAACCACTCATTCACCGCTAATGAACAGCGTTAGCCATCAATTAACCATTGATTCACCATAAACCATCCAATATAGATCCCGTGCGCTTTTCCACTAAAGCAGGTCACCAGCTGGTTTCTACCAGCTCGTTGTAACCGGGGTTGGTTACCTCATGGTAGCTGGAAGCACAGGGGATCAATCATGAGCCCTGCCGGCTGCACGGCTGCACACCTGCCGGCGTATCCGGCCCCGGAGTCGTCGAAGTTCCTGGTGAAGGCATGAGGAAAGTGCGGGCTTGAAGTGAAAATAGTATGCTTCAAAGATGCTGGGTATACAGTAATTGAACAAAGAAACTGCTTATCATCTATTGTGATTACTATTTTTGTATGGTATCACTAATCATTATTACTATTCGTATCAGTATCATCATTATTTGCTTCTATGTGTGCATGGTTAAAACATACAGAAAGTTGAACCCAAAACACATGTTTACCAACGTGTACTGTGTATGGCTTTAGAGAAACGCGGATACATGCTGAGTGCTCTGTGCAAAACAAGGTCTGGCTTGCGTATTTACGACTTGCGATTGGTTAAAAGATCAACCGTGATACAAAAACAACATCCAGCCAGACTTCTTCTAGTTGGTTCAGAACGTGCTTGAAAAGTGTCAACTGGCCCAAGCAGCATTCCTCCCGGAATAGAATCATCCTTCCAATCAAACACACCCACAACCATTTCTATAAATCAACCAACCATTCTAGGGGTCCCCTATGCCTTGAGGAACCCCCAAATAAGTACAGCATAGGACTGCTCTCCTGGAGCAGGCGTTGTTGTGGATTTGTCATCGCCTCGACAAGCGGAGAATGGCGCTGTTCTGCTGCAGGTGGATGACCAGTTGCCCCACAAACTAACCTGTATGGTGGTCTCGTAAGCCATAGGGGACCCACAAAATATTGGGCTTACTTTTGTAAATGGTTCGGAAACTGGATGATAACTGGGGGTACCCATGTGACTTGAGAAAACGCTGAATAGAACCTCCCAAGTTGAACTTGCAAGTTCGTTTTTCTATTGTGATGTCACTTTCCACGAGGGCAACGCATCAATTGTTACCAAGAACTGCACCATTTTGGGTTCAAACACCAACAAATTAGCATTGACCATGATCCAAGGTGAGGGTTGTTAGATTTTATGCTAGTTGCCTCCTTCTCCTCCTCCTTCTCCTCTCCTTGCCGCCCTCAACCACCATGATCACTCCCCAGCGTTCCCTGCCGGACCTCAACCACACCCATCCACGCCCAGTGTTCCCTGCCGGACCTCAACCACGACCATCCACGCCCAGTGTTCCCTGCCGGACCTGAACTCCCCTGCCAAAAGCTATGCCAGATAGAATGCCAAAAGCTATGCCAGAGACAATGCCAAAAGCTATGCCAGATAGAATGTCAGAAGCTATGCCAGAAACAATGCCAAAAGCTATGCCAAATACAATGCCAAAAGCTATGTCAGATACAATGCCAAAAGCTATGCCAGATACAATGCCAAAAGCTATGCCAAATAGAATGCTAAAAAGCTATGCCAGATAGAATGCCAAAAACTCTGCCAGATAGAATGTCAGAAGAAATGCCAAATACAATGCCAAAAGCTATGCCAGATAGAATGTCAGAAGCTATGCCAGAGACAATGCCAAAAGCTATGCCAGATACAATGCCAAAAGCTATGCCAGATAGAATGCCAAAAGCTATGCCAGATACAATGCCAAAAGCTATGCCAAATAGAATGTCAGAAGCTATGCCAGAGACAATGCCAAAAGCTATGCCAGATACAATGCCAAAAGCTATGCCAGATACAATGCCAAAAGCTATGCCAGAGCCAATGCCAAAAGCTATGCCAAATAGAATGTCAGAAGCTATGCCAGATACAATGCCAAAAGCTATGCCAGATAGAATGCCAAAAGCTATGCCAGATACAAAGCCAAAAGCTATGCCAGATACAATGCCAAAAGCTATGCCAGATAGAATGCCAAAAAGCTATGCCAGATAGAATGCCAAAAGCTATGCCAGATAGAATGCCAAAAGCTATGCCAGATACAATGCCAAAAGCTATGCCAGAGCCAATGCCAAAAGCTATGCCAGATAGAATGCCAAAAGCTATGCCAGATACAATGCCAAAAGCTATGCCAGAGCCAATGCCAAAAGCTATGCCAGATAGAATGTCAGAAGCTATGCCAGATAGAATGCCAAAAGCTATGCCAGATAGAATGCCAGAAGCTATACCAGAAAGAATGTCAAAAGCTATGCCAGATAGACCTGTGTCAGATTTGCATGTGATGGTGGGGATCACACGAAGCAAAGTAATTTGAGCAATATTTTGACCATGATCCAATACTGATTGGGTTCAAACACCAACCACCAATAAGTCATGCTGATTGTTCAGCAATCAATGTCTCCACAATAAACTCCAATGCTGGTTCCAACATCCGGGTGCTAAACACCGTCCGCCAGGCAGCGGTTCAGTAAAGGCAAACAATCTTTCTCTGTGAGTCCAGTAGTTGGTGAGCACAGCTGCTTTTATCACATCATGTCACATCGAAACATTTGGTCACGCACAGGGCGTGAACTGCAGAAATGCATGAAGAGTGCATTTATAGCCATTGGGGTACCGGTTGTCTGAACTGGCAAAATGACCACATGTTTTGGAGGTCCACACTACAGACATCTACAGACTACACTCAGATCCAAGGTTCTTAATAATTAAGTAATAACCCTTCAAGTCAAAGGAGGTTTGAGAGTACTTGCGCCAATTTTCTCAACGTAACTTGTCCAAATCATCCTACTTGTAGGCTGCAACTTGTCCAAGACAAATCCGTTTGGTAACTCTGATGCTGGCGTGCATTGGCCCCCACGGCTGGTGGTTTGCACTAGGAATTTTAGCAGCCTGGGTAGTCCAATGGTCGTCGTGGGGTACCCCTATTCGGCTACTACAGCGAACGGGGATCCACTGGCAATGTGTCATTATCCGTCTCGTTTGGAGAATCAACATGGTGTATGATGGGGGTTTTGTCCAAACAGAAAGACCGTCGTCCCCCGGTTACAAAGACAAACAAAAAAACACATACTTTTGCTGAATTGTAAGAGGCATGTACAAACTTTAGCCATAATTTCCATGAGGTACCTTAAACGTCTCGAATCCTGCTGCAATTCGGCACTCCAGGCCGCACATAATATGCCTGAAATCAAAACACCACGTGGCTCCGCCCCTAATCATTGATTTTTGTTCATCGCTGTTGGATGTAGTCCCTGACTGTCTTCCTGGATGTGCATCCCCGTCTAGTAGCTTGTTACTCACCATAGTAAAAGGGGCGATAGTCCACCTTGCCCTGGATTTATTCTGGTTACAGACGGGTTGAAACCCAACAAACAATTAAGATGACCGAGAGCTGCTTTCCGAGATGTAGGCGCTGACTGTGCTTCCCAGGTGCTCAAGTTGGCTTGGCAGCTTCCCATGTTGCTCAAAGGTGGTTGCCCAGCATCCCATCACCGTTCGCAACCATCAATACACCACAATGGGTGAACCACCATGATTGATAGTTGGGCTTACCCTTAACCAAGGTGCAACGACAAACTAACTAACTAACTAACTAACTAACTAACTAACTAAGTAACTAACTAACAACCTAACAAACTAACAAACAAACAAGTAACAGTTAACAACTAATAACTAACAAACAAAAACCAAAAACCAACAACAACAACAACAACAACAACAACAACAACGACAACAACAACGCAAAAACCAACAACAACAACAACAACAACAACAACAACAACGACAACAACAACGACAACAACAACAACAACAACAACAACAACAACAACAACAACGGATAAATGGCATCGCAGCCGAAGCCCAACAGGCAGCAAAAGTGATGAATCTCCTGATGAAACAGCGACCCGTCGTGGAGACCAATAGGACGCAACAAAAACACACCACCACCAAAACCAACACCCGAGAACAACAACGACAAAACAAAACGAGAAACAAGAAACAACAATGTCCACCACTATTGAGCACCATGTTGTTAACCATGATTAATATGATTATCAACTATATACCATGATCTTTTCCATTAGTAGTCGCCATTATTATCAATCATCAACTCATCAACCACTCTTTCTTATCAGCCAACAGTATCATCGCCAATCAATCCTCATGATTCACCAGCACCTTCACTAACCACTCATCCTTTACGACTTCACCAGGGAAGCCATGGCCAGCAGATGCGTTCCGAGGGACATCCGGCCAAGAGCACAGCTGCAAGACATCCAGCGACTGTCAGGACTGGTCGTGCCTGCGAATCTGGCGGCGAGCTGCGTCCAGGGGCCCACCCACGGCTGCGAACCAATGGCCAGATCGAGTCCAACGGTTGGGATCTGGCTACCCTTTACCCCAGCCATTCACAGCCAGCCATGACCAGTTTCTAAGTATTGGGATGTTCATCTGCCCCAACCGATGGTTAAGATTGACCCACTACCACGTGAACTACGACCCCTTTTTTGGATGGTTAATAACTATATTACTATAATCACCATTAGCACCATTGGCATCTTTTCATGCCTGAGAATTATTAGTGCTTCATAGTTGGTGATAACATGCAACAAGAATCGGAGGATATACTGAAAACCAAGAGCTCGACTGGTTTGATCCTCCGTGGGATCTTCACCTCCAGGCTTTCAAGCTATCAACCCATGGCCATCTTAGGGCATCTGATGCATGGTAATTTCTCCGATAGCTATGGGATAAATGAGATGGCTATGATAAGCCATATGAATTTTGGCAATACTTCTGCTAGATATGGCTCATCCGATTCATGGTCTGCTTTGAATGCTGAAAGAACTGGTAGGTCTTACGATCCGATGCTTGTGATTTGAGGAATTGCTCAGGCTTGGCTCGCACAACATGCAAAAAGTCTGTGGCCCAAGCCCACCAATTCATGCTTCAACCCAGTCAGACTTTGCCCGGAGATTCACCTAGCCAAGGTTCGCCATATTTGGTATTGATCCGACTTTGATCGATACCCAATGTGCATGTGCCCAGAGCTACGAGTAAGTGGAGACTGCTAGCTGCGTGCTGTTCGTTGTCACTATGACCAGCATCAGCCATAAGCATGATTCATTACTATTAGGCATGACATTCCGCTCATAAGTGTATTCAAAAAATCACTAGTGGACTGGTTGATCAGCCCAGCCAGTACTGTTGGTCTTATTGTCAGCAATTATACATGATTCTCCCGATTGTTGACCCTTAATCAAAGTTTGCAACCAATGAGTAGATTGTAGTTAAATGCAATAATTTTACTTCTGTGTGGTGATTGCATGACCACTTGTTCACCATCATTGATTCATTAATCACTTGTTCTGAACCTCTAACTAATCCAAGCATCAACACATCCAGCCGATGCGGCCTGCCACATCTCTATAAAGTTGGGCCCTGGGCGCTGGATGATGCAGGATGATGCTGACCAACAAATAGGGAATGTCATCCACTGGAACTTACGGGAGGAATACCAAATTCTATGAGGAATATAAACAAACAAGGAAATTTTGTGAATCCGACCATCCACTTTGAAGTTGAATGTGCATAAGGAATTTGGTCATGGTGCCTGGAAAAAGAGTCAGTCCACGTCTGAACAAAAATAGCAACAAGGGGATACAGGGACAAGGAGTCAAATTACAAACTCGCTCCAAGTCTAAGTAATCTAAGCATCATAAAAACTATACGTGGCGGTGTCAAATTACATTTAGTAAGGTGTATTCACAGATGTTTTTAAAACGACCCCTATCGTTTTCCAAGCTTTGGAGTATTCCTTTCGGGTATCGTTTTTAAGCCGTCCCCTATGGTTTTTCAGGTAGAATCGCCAAAACACATCTTCATGTAACGCTTGAGCTAACCGCAATATGAGTATAATGTTCTCTCTGGCTCATATATAATTACTATTCTTACTCCTGTGATGACTAGAACCAGGACGTCAACATACGTCAACTGTCAACATGATGGTGATGAGTGAGGCACAAATAGTGATGATTAGTGATGGTAATGATCAGCGATGATACGCGATGATCAGTGGTCATCTAAAATGCAAGAAAAACGTCGATATTCTGACAGTGTTGCTACAGGAAGCCATCAAGTCTGGGTTTTGCACCCATTACGCTTTTGTTGGAAAGCGAAACCACACGATGACAAGGATAAGCAGTGAATTCACATGCAGCCATTGTATAACCAAAAAAACGGTTAGATTCAATCAGCACACACTCCAACGAAGCCAGATCATCCAAATCAGCAGTTTGCACGCCTTGCTTGGCCTTTTCTTTCTAGAAACTTCAACCAGAGAATTGGTGGCTTCTTGAAATATGGGTACCCCCAAATCATCCTTTATGTTAATCATTATTAGTCATCAACCATACTGTACATTATTGGGGTTTTCTATGGCTCGAGAAATCCCCAATTCAGCTGATCAACCAACCCTGGCCGGCAGTCGTCGTCCAAGCAGCTCTGTGTTGTATGTCTAACTTGAGCATAGCTGTTGATCCGAAACAGCAACAAGATTCAAAACTAGGTGACCTCAGGGATAACAGTCCGAGGTGAGAAAGAAACACGTTGATCTTCACTGGAAATAGTAAATTGATAGATGGGTATGGCTCAAAAAACGAGTGTGGATCGGTACGCGGTGATCCGGAGGTATTGATCGGTCCGGATCACCTGCCTTTTGGTATGGATCGCGGGTATGAGTCGCATGTGGGTCCGGGGTATGGATCGGGCCTTCACATTTTGAGCCGCAGCCAGATATAAATCCTGGATATATCTGCTCATTGCTTGATGATAGCTAATGAATATATTTGATTGTAGACAGTGATCATTGATTGGCAATAGCTCGCGCAAATCATGGATCTTCGATCAGAGCTGAAACTAAATACTGTGACCCACCTGTTGCTAAATCTAACTTCCAGTGCTAAATTACTTTGCTTCGTGTCTGGACCTCTTAGAGGACAAAACCAAAAGCAAACTGAAAGACAAAGTGTGATTTCTTTTCAGGTACACTAAGAAAAATGTGTACAAGAGTATGGCGCCTTTTCTTGCAAACACTGACACTGCCAAGTACAGCTGGTTCTGAACGGTAGAATCCACAAGAGATGCATGGGCTGCGCCACTAGCACATCCATTCATCGCTGCTGCAATGGCCTTGGCATCCACGGATTCACCCAGGACAAAACATTTCACCACTTGGTACTCCTTGATTACCTGCGGTTGGTGGGTGGTTAGTTGCCCATCCCGAAAAGTATGCTCTTCAAATAGAGGCGCTGTATGAAGCCGTCATCCCCAGAAATGGCTGAAAATAATTAGCAAATGTTTGAAACCATCAATCAGCATCAACCAGCTATTAGCGGAAGGATACCTTTAACAAACTGAACGTACCTTGCATCAATACCACCTCACCCCAACGAGGCTGAACAACGCGGCTCTTTTCAGCTTTCCAGTGCACTGGTGACGGTGGTAGGACCAATCCTCACCTGAGGTCATCGAACCGGTGGAACCAAAAAAGTGATGCCTGCTGAAGAATCTTTGCACTTAGATTTGTATGAGGTATTTGAAACATAAAACATCGAACAACAAACTGAAAAGAATGAAGTATGCAGTTCGGACGTATGCGAACACAAGGATACACAACATCTCCGAATGACATGAAACACACGTCCGAGGGTTGATATGTTCATGTCTCAATGGCCACTTGCCACCAACAAAAGCTCAGCTCCAGCACTTGTGACATCTGAGGGTGACCCCTTATTTGAGAACTCCACTTCTAGAAGTGAACAACGGGGGTAGGACTCATCTTCCAGGAGTGCTAATTAAACTCATTTGGGTGAATCAGCACTTAAATATTTGAGAAGTCCTTTGAATATGCATGTTCACTTTCCAGGAGTGGCAATTCAACTCACCTGGAAGCTAGAAATACCCGCTTTTGAGAGGTAAACCAGCTCTCAATGGTGAATTTTCAGTCAGCGACTCCATTGAAATCTTCCCTCAAACACTGCCAACACGATCACCAAGCCACGCTGGCAAGGCTTTGAGCAATAGGATGTCTCGCCGCAAGCACTACATCCTGAGGCCCACATGGTGGTGCATTGGTAGATTGGGCTAGTGAATGGTACCTAGAAAAATGAAGTGACATCAGGTATCAGGGGATATTAAGCCGATTTGTGCTCCCTCATTGTGAGCACATGCTTGGCTGAATGATGTAGCTACAGTTGATATCAGGGCAATTGATTTCCGAAGTCCTAAGAACGTGTTCAGTACGGGTTGGTTGAACAGAACAAAATTGAAAAGAGTCTTTCAAGGCCAAAGGATGCCCAGGGCACTGGTAAAATCAAGGAAAGTAAATTTGTCCAGGATTTCAAGGTGGATCGTGACATGGTCATCCAAGAAACGGTGCTCCAGTGGTCTGCCATGATCTCAGCCATGTTGACCCACTATGGGTGCTTGATTTTGCCCATCTGCGCTGTCCATAATATCATACTTCTTGCTGATGACCTGTCCCTATACGCATGGCGCCTTCGAAAACCATCCATTGCTTTGCGATTACTATGCTCTACCTGACTTTTTTTCAAACCTAACTATCACCCAAGTACCATGGCTCACTTCTTGCCGCAAGTCCCCGTTGTGGGGGGAAAGAAGATCCAAGTCATCCAACACATCGGGTTTCACTGCCCATCCCCAGTGGTGTACCAGCTGCCAACCAGCTGGGCATCCCGAACTCAATGGCACTTGCAGTGCACCACATCGGCTGCACGACGGCAGGCCCTGCGGGTCACCTGGACCTTGACATCGGTGCACAGCTAAGTACTGCACATCGATGACTTGATAGATTCTGATCGATGGGTGAACTAAATGTCTGACAAACTGACTGACTGACTGACTGACTAACAAACTGACGGACTGACTGACTGACTGACTGACAAACTGCCTGACTGTCTGACAAACTGACTGACTGACTGACAAACTGACTGACTGACTGACAAATTGCCTGACTGTCTGACAAACTGACTGACTGACTGACAAACTGACTGACTGACTGACAAATTGCCTGACTGTCTGACAAACTGACTGACTGACTGACAAACTGACTGACTGACTGACAAATTGCCTGACTGTCTGACAAACTGACTGACTGACTGACAAACTGAGACAAACGGATTGATGGATCCATTGATTGCACATGTATGTTAATTTATGATATGTGCATATCCATAGGAACAAAAATGATCTTTATATCAGAAGGAATAGTTTGAACATTGTATATAATTATGACTATGCCGATACTAATTCCGCCTCTATACAACTGTATGTTGGTTGCTACGCCTATAATTGCTATTATACTTTGCCTCATATGACTGTGCCTGTACTGTGCCTAGATACCCAGCCCTTGTTTGTTGCTTGGTCTAAGCATGCTTCATCACTCAACCTGGCCGAGGCCTGGGCTGGAGCCTCCCTTGCTCTTGGTGGTGGGAAGAGGTTGCCATTCAGCTGGGTCCTGACGCGGTCACCCCAGCCGGGTCAGAAACTACTGGGATCACAACGGATGAGTTAACTAGATTAAGGGTTCATCAATATTTGATGATGGTTGATTCTGCTTGATTCATGGTTTTTTAGCGGTTGATTCGTGGATAATTCTTGGAAATCGACAGTTTGATGCTTGATCAATGGTCAATAATTGTGGTAAATTAATGTTTATAATCAATGGCAAATGATGAATACCTGTAGTAGTTGATGGGATGCAACAAGTGGATTTGGACATAGACATCAACAAGTGGACTGGGAAAGTTTGTGGGTTGGTCCCTTTTTTTTCACCCACAACACTGTATCATCGTAAATGAAGGTTTCTATGTCACAGGGGTCATCACCAGACACCGGGGATTGTCCAAATGAATGAGCCAACAAAATGACAGGCTTACATCCTGTGCGACTACAGTTCCTCGCAACAATCTTTCGACAAAAAAGTAGGTATCGGATGATCGAGTTCGATTCTAGAAACTTCTTCATACAGTAGCCAGCTATATTCAGCATTTTGTGAACTGGCTAATTGGTGCTTCACCTATCTATCCATCGAACACTGAACTATACTTAATCTACACCATAATTTTATGTCAGCAAATGTCTCGAAAACCTGATCAGAGATGATTGAGCAGGTGATATGTCTGTCCCCTTGTATTGCAATTCCCCCTTTTGTTGTTTGAATTGTCATAGTTGGAATCATAAATTAATATCTGAATAAATAGACATGTGACATAATGGTTCGTTAGAATCGCAATAGTTTAGCACTGATGATTCAGATGTATGAATGTATATACTTGTTTACTACCCCAATGGCCCATTACTGGTGACAGTCATCCATGCAGCTTGGCTATGAACATTGGTACCAGTAATTACTTGTCCAAATAGTTGGTTCTGAATATCAGGAATCAATGACTCAATAACTCGCTAGTAGCTTGGCGACCGATAATTGTAATGACCTTAAGCCATAAACTATATAATGATGGTTATCTGGATATCTATTGATAACCACGTAATATCCACATAGTCTGGTCATTCACAAAGATTCATTCCCCACGTCATGACGTTCCCCACGCACCAAGTGGTGACCTGAAACCAGGTCCACCATGCCCGCATGTAGCGCTCGTAGAAGTCCTCAGTCAGGATGTGCTCAGCACATGGCCGGGATGATCAACAAGCTAGTTGTTTTTGAATCAAGGATGCTGGTAGAAAAGCATGTTTGATATAACTTGTTGATTCAAAAACAACTTTTTGATATAACGTGTTTAGTATCTGAATCACTAGATATATCCAATCATGCTAGTAGAAAACCACTCGCTATATCTCACTATTGGTCGCAATGACTCAGATACTATGAGGGGTTCCCAGTGATCCATCGGATCTTCACAATGAAACTACTTGTCCAGATCGGCAGCGACTGTTAGATGTAATGCTGTGTGGTCGCCGCACGTTGCTCTTCGGATCAATGGTTGGTTCTGTGCTGCGTTCACTGCTTGCCATTGGAGAACTTCAATACCATAGCCTGATCAGCCATGGTATGTACGATCTGATGCTCCACATTGTATGTCGACATGCAATTGGGAATACAATCGTGTAGCACATGCTGCCTAGACAGCACCGCCCACACCAACCATGGCATGGCAACAACACCAGGGATAATAAAAATAATAGCAAACAACACACACAGAAGAATAGTGACAGCAATTGCAACGGAAAGACCCGTTGCAAAACATTCAAGACATCTCCCCCTGGCCCTGACACAGCCCCGGTGGCTGTCCTCCCCAGTGCTGCCTTCAGGAAGCATCACCTGAGATCGCAGCCATGGGCTTAGACGGTTAGACTGTCTGCTGCCTGACCACTGCTGGAGAATATGCGTTGTGAAACAAACTCCGTCATCGTCGCTTAAACATCTGAAAAGGGTGCAATGCTTCGGAACAAGGTGTGTCCCAAAGTGTGTGATCAGATTTGCACATGCCAAGAAAACACCCAGAATCCTCATCTATCAGTCGAAACTCTGAAGCCAAATTCTTGCTGCGTGACCCTTCAAATTTGTTCCAGCTGTGGTCAAACCATTGAAAAACACTTGCAATTCTTGTGCGGAATACCAAAATGCGTGTTTCGCTGCAGTCTATTTGGACAACTCTTGCCTACTGGTGCAGCCCAATCACAGACATCCAAAGCCCTTGGCAAATACTTCCAGTCTATACAAGACTAAGTAGACTGGCAATGAACACCTGCACCATGTTTTCCACTGGATGACCAGTCTCCCAGCACGAAACATCCAGAATGATACCCACAGGAAAAATCCATTGACCAGACTACCTGACGATTTCCTCTCGAATGTGCATCCCCTCAGGGGCTGCAACCTACCTTCTAGGGTCATTTGCCATGGACAATAATATCCCCCGGAAAACTGACCCGAACTGCGCATCCAAGTAGGTCGTCCCACTGGACACATCCACGCGGATGATTCTGAGGCACGCCCAACAGTTCGATGTCCAGAATTTTGACCTGGCGCCAATGTGGCAGTCCCTGGTGGTGGCTATGGCGGCGAACCAAGGCTCATAGTGGTTGAGTGGGAAATCACGGGGAAGAATGGGCCATGTGCAATGCTTAGTCAAATAATGCTGAATCAGTTGGGTGGCTAATGACGCTGGAAAAACACTGCGAACCATGGTTTGTTATGGTGACTTTGTTGGATGTGTGAAACGTGTTGAATGACTCACAATGGTTCGTAGTGATTTATGGGCTGGCTGAGGAACGACCATACAGCACTCGGATCTACGGACCGTTTGGTATCAACAAGAGGGATTCCCAACCATTCGGCTGTGGGTCAAGAGCCACTGCGATCCCTTCAAATGACCAGAAGACTCTCACTGCTTTGGTGAATCTTGGTGACCCATCCCTGCATAGTCGTCAACTCCCATCCACCATGGAACCCACCGAACTGCAACATGGTTCCAACCAACGAGCCGGACAAAAATTCAACTAGTCGATTCACGCTGATTGAGCATGGTTAATTCAGCTAGTATTTCGATTCATGATTCAAAAATTCAACCAGATTACTCTAGTTACTGTAGTCGAAATTCTGAAGCACGTCGCTGGTAATTCAAACAGTACCTCTCTGTGTCGCTGCCGGCCTCAGGTGGGCTTACAGCCACCAAGCATCGCTCCCCAACATTCATGGCACCTGCCGCACGTGAACCCCCAGTGGGATGGTTCCATCCCCAGGGTTTTAAGAAATCACCGGGCTTCATGGTGCATGTTGATCCAACCCATGAGAACCGCACTTGCAGAGGATGAGTTTGTGTCCTTGTGCATTGAGGATCTGATTGACAATCAAATGTAGATGATGTAGATGGGTCTGCAGTATGTGTTGTCAGCCGTGATTGAGATGTGATAGTCTAAAGCGTCTTGGGTCTGACAATTTGATTGTTCATACATGTTCATACGCATGCCTTTGTGTAGGCATCCATTGTTTCAGCACTGTCTGCAAAAAAAAGTGATGTTTGCTGGGTTCAAACAATGGTTTAAGGGTTTAGGGCTTCTGCACATGACAGGACTAATTTGTGTGCAGATCTTGTGAAGACAGGCAATCCGGACAAATTGGCTGCACAATTTAAAAAAGAACATGAGGTGAAATTTGGTGAAGAGCAAGTGGTAAATGTCTGCAACTAGTCATGACTTGATGTTAGTCATGCCAGTAACGAAATTGCCATGCAATATTCAAGCAGCGCTGTGGTTCAGGTGATATCGCCATCACCACTGTTCAATCATACTCATAATGTTCAATTGCCATGATATGTTCAGAACCATCATGGCTGAATCCAAGTCATGGTCGTCATCATCATCATCATCATCATCATCATCATCATCATCATCATAAACATCATCATAAACATGATGCAAAACCAAAAACCATCATGAAGCATCACCAACCACCCTCTACCCCCAGTCTTTCTCACTCTCTCCGTGGCTTGCTGTGGCTCCCAGCGCAAGATGTCTTCCAAGGCTCCCAAGCTCGCGGACTGGAGCAGAGAGACCCGTCGAATATGTGCGAGTGCAGGTTGATCCACAAAGATCTGCACGGAAGTCTGTACCATATGGCTATGGGTCAAGCAGTTAAACATCAATAATGGCTTATATTGACTAACCAAATCATAAGGAAAACAATGGTTTAATGATAGGGGAACCAGGGGTACAGGGACCGTAGATTGAATATATTTGGTGGTTTCTCAAGCCATAGGGGTACCCCAAAATGGCTGGTTTATTATTGTAAATCACTAATACAAAGGATGTTTTGGGGGGTACCCCTATTTTGAGAAACACCCATATCTGTACATAATATATTCAAACATATCATGATACCATAACTTTCATACAAACTGACAAAGATAATAAGCAGTTTCCGTCACAAGAGATTGACTCATTTATGTAACTCCGAAGTCTCATCGAATCTCATGGGAATAGTTCTGAATCGATGCATGGGCCACGCTCCAAAGCTGGCAAAGTACATCCGCAATGTCAATCGCTCGTTCACAACAAACGGTCTTCCTACTCAACCCCGCGAACAAGTGATGAAGGTCACCACTCAACCCCCATCGCCGGTAGCCCAACCTGCGATGTACCTAGAAAGCACACCTGACCAAGACACAGCATGGGGGTGGCCACCCAGGGTGTGACAGCAAGAACTAGTGATTCACCATCATGACCATTCATTATTTATCATCCAACATCATTGCGGACCATGGAACGGCTCAATTAAACCGTTGGGCGGCCTGTTGGCTAAACATGATCGCTTCTGAGATAAAAATGATCATTTGCCAGCTAGTTCTGCTGGGAAAAGCCAGCCAGTTTTTGAATGATTACACTCCCATGAGGCAACCTGGTTGGGTGGAAAATCCACCATTTCCAGTGATTGACCTTTCTAACAAATGGTGAGTTTTAGCGCAACCAGGGGATTGTTTACCAAAGGGGCAGTTACAAGTTGGTTAAGCCATAGAAATACAGATATGTACCACCAGTGGCAGTTACCCTAGTGACCTAAGCAAGTGGGGGGCCCACCGTGTCGGATGACCCGAATTTCGCGAACTCCTAAGCTTGCCGACAGAGTTCATCCGAGCACCGACACAAAGCATTCACCAAAACGTAAACCATTCTCATGTGGCCATGGGTCAAGCAGTTAACCAACCAATTTCATGGTGGATAATGACCAAAAATTTCATAAGGAAAACAGCCTGGTTCATGATAGGGGAACCAGGGGTATGGGGTTTTGACCCACAGCCATGTGATGATCATCAACCATTGTCAACTCTATACTTGGGGGCTCCGGCTTTTCCTTTCCCAGATTAGTTTTTTCCCTTCCCGTGGGCCTCTACTTTCCCATTTGGAGGGGTATTTCCGCTTCCCGTCCAGCCGGCCTTAGGTTTCCCAGAAACGTTGTATTGCTTCCCATTTTGGTGTTTCCGTTGCTTGCAAGGATTTCTGTTTCCCGCAAACAGTTTTTCGTTTCCCAACCAGAGTCGCTAGAAATGCGGCAAAGAACGAGAAGGAAAACGTAGAAGCCAAACTTTTTCCCGACAGATTTTCATTTGTATATCGACATGGCGGGGACAGATTGCAGCCAATGTCAACGAGCGGCAACCGTCACGAGGAACGTGTGAAAATAGTTTTTGAAAAGGCATGTGCCTGCTATTGGCAAACCAGTTCATTATTTGATTACGGACTTGCATCGTCTAAAGATGAAGCATTGTTCGTTGTTGGTTACGTAGATGTTTGTTGATATATGTAACTGATGGAAAGCTGCAAACGCCGAGACACAAAAATGCATTTGCACAAAGGACAACCAACTACTCAGACGTCGCCGTTGCAGCAAGACCTTGGCGAGGACGGGGACGGGAGAAAAAAAACATGCGCGACAGCCGGAGAAGCAGAAGACTCGACGACATCTGCCCGGAAAGAGCGTCAGCAAAATGGAACCACGAAATGTGACATCTTTGCGTGATTGGTGACTGCTGTCTGTGTTCTCCTCTCTTCTTGTCTTTTGTGCTGTCTGCTTTTTTTTCGTTGCTGTTCTCCCGTCCGAAAGCTGCCACACAGGACGTATGGAAATAATTGAGCGCAGTGGTGAATGTGCACGCATAAAAGGAAAACATAACACCACAGCATCAACCAGCCAGAAATGCTGAGACAAGATGATATGTTCTATCATGCGAAAGACATTTTACTGCTTACCAAATGCTTGAAAAATATCAATCACCATTTTCTGTCACATTGCTGGAAAAATTACTGCACAGGCATTGCCCTGCTGCAGCTGCAACTATATTGCAAGGAACCTCTCCATTAGAATCAGGTTAAACCGGTAAAAGCTAGGCGGCTGCGAACAGACATCTGTGAGCGCGCTCAAATCACTGTTCACTGAAAGAATCTCGGTCAGCGTATGAAACAAAATTTGGATTATTTGGCCATATGTATCGAACATCCTCCACAAGAGTCTGAGGCCAAACATCAGCTCATGCATGTACAAGGAGTTGATCATACACAAACTGTGGTTCCATCAAGCGTTTCGAATAAACCTCAACCCATTCCAGAGTGATGTTTACGAAAATGGCTCCACCTGCCAGGCTTCCTGGCATACGACCTAGTGAAATCTCTATTCGAGGAGTGCCGTGTTGCCGTGCCCATCTTCCTGTGCTTCTGACCATGATAGAGAAACAATTATTGGCTGACCGCGTGTGATTCCCTCCAAAAGACCAAGCACAAATCTTTGGTGATATGATTCAAAGAAATCTTTCGAGTTGAAGAGATACTTTTCCGCATTGCTTTGTTCGGATCCGAGACAGAGCCTTGTTTTGGGCATTCTCTGTGCAATTAGAACGCCGCTCTTTAGCGACCTTTCGTTTCAACCGAACAGGTGGCGAAGCCCCAATCCAAAAGGGGCCGCTCTGTCCTGGCAGCGGCTTCCTTCTAACAGGGCCAAAAACATTTTCTGTACGTCCGGCCTTTCACTCCCGCCTCAGCGGCCTACTGTTCCAGGCTCTCCTCTATGTGGGCCTTAAAAATTGCGCGGTAATTCTCTCACCCTTTGCATGTTTGAAAACGGATTCTGACATGTTTTGCAATGGCTTGCCACTCAACTGAAAAGGGAACTACAACACTGTGGCATCTGAGCCTGAGCCCACAACGATCTCTTGGACATTTTTTTGAACACCTCGCACTGTCAAAGGGGTTACGAAAATCTGAGCGAGTCCTATGAAAGGAGACATGGCATCTGGTGTCGAATTCATTGCACGATTCGCATGCTGAAACGTCCGCTCTCCTGTAAACATCTGGCTATACGTTGCAAAATGACTTCGACAAGTCCAGACTCCATTCTAGGCTCACATTGCAGACATGGTGGTCCATGTCAGCCAGGGCAAAAAACACATGGAACTGACAAAATCCACCTTATCATCCATGTCATGCTGAATTTTAACAAAAACTGTTTGTTCCAAACCCAAATAAGCCGGCCCAAAAGAGATTTGCATGCCCAAAAAATCGGTCAAGATTTCAAAACCCAAGCCTGCACCGCTTCAAGAGCATGTGTCGCGCCTTCGCACGAAATTTCGCAGATGCGCGCAAGCTCTCCAAATCATACTCCACCATCTTTGTCATAGGAACCAGATCTGGGCACGACAATCTAAAAAATGCAGACATTTGAGCAGAAACAGTCTAATGTCAATGTCCCAGATGCGGACAAGCGACAGGACAACAGGTTGAGCACATAGAGAATCTGGCGCATACTCTCTTCGATATCGCTTGCCACCTCCTCCGACTGGTTGCCTCCATGGATCAAAGCCTCGAATGATCGACTGAACCCGAAGGAAACACGCTCCACGCCGCCGTTCAGAAACTGCGGCACGCATTCAAGGAGCTCACCAACAGTCGACGGATGGCTCGCGTAGCGCAAGAATCACTAAAAAAAACAGGGGGTCAAGCGAGGAGGGGTTAAGCCAGG
>VSDK01025490.1:291163-326360 GCA_009767595.1 Symbiodinium kawagutii | reverse complement strand
GGGGGGGGGGGGGGGTCCCCCCTCATTAATCCGGGGCTCAGATTACAAATGTTAGCGTTCTTTCTCATCGCATAATCGCATGGTGAATCTTGGAATCAAATTGATGCTGCAGAGCAGCACACGATTCAGTAAAGAATAAAACACGCGACCGCAAAAGCCTATAGCTTTCAAACCACCGCTGAGTCGCATAAACCTCTTGCGAGACCCTTCTTGGTTGAAACCACCATCGATGTAGACCTCGATGCCACCTGTGTCTTCGCCAATCACTTTGAAGACACCACCAGGACCTCCATACCAAAGATTGCGTCCCTCGGGATCCACCCAAGTATAAGTCCCTGGGTGATCATTTTTCATGGGATTGCCCAAATCGTCCTTCAGGGGACGTCGAGCAAAAGGATAGCGGCTTGGGAGATCGAGGCCATCAGGGTCCATGGTGATCTCGTGAAGGGGTCGCCAGGGTGGAAAGTCCAAACTGCAAGCCTCGCCATCTGCACGCAAGGCGGTGTAGACCAAGTTTCCGGTAGCTCCGCTGGAGACGTTGGTCCCAACATAAAGTAAACCATCACCTCAGGGACATCCAATGGCATCATTGTCATCAATCTAAATCTAAATCGAAAACCTTGAACCTGACTCATTCCAAGACTTACAACTGACTATTGTCGCACCTGTGTGGGTACCATATCTGGGCAGTCGGGTGCTGATACTCTCATGAGAACCCAGCGCCACATCCACAATTTCAGCCTCAGACGTCATGGGCTTGGCAATGGTCACATTCAGCCAGGATCGCCATTTGTCACTGGTGCTGTACATGGCATACAGGTGGTTGCCATTGGGAAGCACCTCAAATGGTTTCTTCCAATTAGGAAAACACAATGAGGCTCTCCAGGGACTCTGAATCTCCAAGGTTTCCTTCCACAAAGACCAGGCGTCATCGTTGAACACGGGCACCCCGGCTTCAGTGAAAGTCAGGCTTTCAAATTTGAAGTAGCGGATATGTTTGTAAGACTCGCCACAAAAGAACAAGCGTCCATCAGGTGTGTTGGACTGGCATTTCTGATGATCAGTTTTGTGGCTGTCAGCTTTGTTAGCATCAGGAATGTCAGGGACGACATAGTTGGTGATCAGTGGCACCTGGAGGTTGTACAGTTCGTGTCGTGGAGGCCCATTTGGCCCACTGAAATCATCGCTCCGCATGGAACTCTGACGGTGCTGCAGCAAGGAACGGGCACAGGTGCCACTGTCACATGTGGCCAAGGACATAGTGGCCATGGCCAAGCTGCACAAAAGCCATCGCAACATTGCGGTGTAACGGTCAAGAGGGGGAAGTTTGAGATCAGAATCTGACAGAATTCCACGGAAATCAACTGCATCACGCAACTGTTTTCGAAGTGATCTTATCTGATGAAGGGAATGCTGGAAGATTCTGATAGATGATGGGACATGTGCGGAGCAAATTTGAGGCCAAAAGCCAATGTGAGGATTACCAATGATTTCACCTTCTCATAGAGGGGATTGAACTGATGGTTGCTGATGGTGGTTGATGGTTGTTGATGGTCGATGCTGAATGATGGATCAATACCAACCCCTAGCCCCTTCCTCTGGATCTGATAAGCCGAGCCTTGTCTGCTGTTGTCGCCTGCGAGGAGCTGCAATGATGGCACCGACCTGAGAGGCCCAGTTGAAGGTGACCTGTTTGTTGTGAACGCCTGACACCATGGAAGCTAAGCAGTGCTTGGCACTTTCTGAAACGAAGATTCAATCCGTGAGAGATCGTGAGACCGTGCATGACCAGCGGTGAGAATCACATGGCTCGCCACAACCCCCGAACATCGCTCGGGGATCCCCCTCATCAGCCGTTTCCGGCTGCTTCCCCCATCAAGATCATCACAACTGTGGTTGGTTCAGGGTACCATGGTACCATCTATAAAGTCATTGCTGACGCGCAACTGTGCTGCGACATTGCTTGGCACCATGCCATCTTTGCTGTCAATGCTTGGGCGAAGCTGCAGCTCACTGGAATTTCATCTCTGGATCTGGGTCATCATTATGACTGTCACGTGGAGTCTTCATTTCATGTAAAGTCGTGAGTGAGCAATGGGATGCAAATTCATTTCGTCGCTTCGAAATGTTTCAACGCTTTTCTGTGGTTTGAATGATTGCACATCATTTTACTCAACACATTGCAATCACCACGACTGCTGCTACAGTTACTGCTGCTGCCAAGATCATGCAAACAGTCGTCGCTGACCTGAGTTGAGTCAAAAGAGAACGGATATTCAGCTTGCTTCAGCTTGTTAGCCTGTTCTTCCTTGCGCGGTTATGCATAATTATGGTTAAGACAAAAAGCGTATATATGGTTGAGACTTGGTCTCCAATTATGTTGCTTTTCAACATGTGTTGTCAGCAGCATTGTGTGCCACTATGTGCCACTTAAGCTGGAAGTGCTGCTGGCTTGACCGCATTGCTGCAAAGTTCTCTAGAGGTAGAACAAGTAAAGTGTGTCCGACAGTAGCTACTGAGAGTAAGTAAGTGGAATCCACTGTTTGCTCAGAACAGATGAGCTGATTCATATACTACGTGTCACATGGGTATTGCAGCTGCACGTTGTTCGAAACCATTGGATGAAAGCCTTGTGCGGCTGTCCAGCCACTCGCAGCACGGGTACTCCGGGTACCGCAAGATCTGTTTTTGCTGGTCACTCATTGCATGGATTGCATCCACTGAGCTGCCAATCTCCCATCTTAGGACATCGGTCATCTCGTTGATTTGGAGTAAAACCTGAAGCGACTTGCTTGCACGGCAGCGCAATGAGTAGAGAGGAGAGAAGGCTGCTGGGTGGGATGTCCAGATATCCTGCACAAGTATCCAGTGCATGCACAATGACTAATAAGGTTACTAACACCGTCAATACTGGTAGCAAGAACATGAACGTGACCAACAACACTGTCAACATTGCTAGTAACAATAATATGAACATCACCAACAACGCGGCAGTAGATATACTAGAAACAACAAGATGAACATCAAAGAGCAGGAGCCCACACCATCAAAATCAACAGAAGGTCCAGCCTCCATCATCCAGGCTTTGCTGGATCCAAAAGACTCAGGCAGAGACATCCTGACGCCAGTGGTGCTATCGGCAACTGTCGGCCAGGCACTGGGGACTGCAAGGGAGAAGCCAACAGCAGGGAAGGACCCCGCCTCATCGCTGGGTGTTTCCGCAACTGCCTCATACACGGGCGTGGCCTGCGCGAATCGGTGGCGACAAAAATCTGTGATTGAAACTGCGTCCAGGAACCATTCTGTATCATTCTGTATCCACATCTCAAAATGAAAAATCGGTGCAATTGGACACTGGCATGCCACAGTTGAGTGTGACAAACGGATACCGTATGATATCACTACATCTTTCAACGAGATCTACTGAGTTGCTGTAATCGCTCAATGGATCTTTCAAGTGAAGTTAACTCGCACAAACACACTTGCTCCCTGCCTGTGCTGCACATCGACGAGCGGCAAATGCCACAAGTGCAAAGCAGCAAAGACCTGTTCCGGCGTTCATGGTTGATCTATGACACTGTGGTTAACGATGTTTTTTTTTGCTTTTGCTTTTGCGGTTGCATGCTCTCGAGGGCTATGACATACGTCAGCAATGCGTATGTACATCACACCAATGTCAACACAGACAAGACAGGACAATCATCACACTAACATCGGAACACTAGCACCCCCCGAAAGCCGCATAGGGGGTGGTCCTTGCGACACCCTGGACACACCAAGGTCTTTGCATGTTCCTGCACGTGTACGCACCTTTAGGATGGAAATATTGCCAAAGTTCGTTGCAAACCTCTATGGCATTATCCAACTTGGGACGTTTGAGGAAACCCTTCACACAGTAGCTATAACCAAAACAATGGAGAGCCCTTACCTTATGAGTCGGCAGGGGTTGGCAGGCAAGCCGCATCCACCATGTTATGGTTTTATCCCAAACATTCATCTGGAGTGACAAAGTGAGCGGCGCAATGTCCGCTTCATGACACTCATCTCTTAGAGCATACTTCTTCTGTCCCATAACTACTGGAGCCATGGTTTTTGTGCTAAGACAGAATGCAATATATAGCTCATGATAGCTAATTGCTTCCCCTGCGCCCCACCGCAAGCTACCCCACCAAGCTGCAAACCGTTGAGCAAAGGTCACTCCGAAAGGGCATGTATGCAACAGGTCCTCCGAAATTCTAGGTAGCTGAAGCCATGGACTACTTGTAGCAGTGAGAATGTGAAAATTTGGAATGGACCCCTGATCTGCTGCATCCAGGGCCTTGACTTCACGAAGTTTCTCGAACATGTCCAGCAAAAAAGTGT
This sequence comes from Symbiodinium kawagutii, assembly GCA_009767595.1. NCBI lineage: Eukaryota > Dinophyceae > Suessiales > Symbiodiniaceae > Symbiodinium > Symbiodinium kawagutii. The sequence goes on along the minus strand of VSDK01025490.1, from coordinate 321,998 downwards.
GATATGTGCGCATGACAGCTTTGCGTGTCTGTTTCTCAGCAAACCATTCTCCCAACTTGTGCCAATGTTGGAAGTTGTCGGCACAAACTGCCTTTTTTGCTTCTTTATCAACAGCGTTATTGAAAAAGGCATTACGTTTAACCTCAAAATTGGAAGACGCATCAGCTTGCACATGAGCCTTAACCCACGTGATACGGACAGTGTTGCAACACCGTCCCAGCATGTGTTCCCAAATGAGGTTCCAAAGGTCATCGTTGGAAGTAGGTACATACTCCCCACCATTGCATCGGCATCTGAGGATTCGTTGAAATTCATTTACAGCCGCTTCACAGTCTGATCTGATATGCACATCAGCAAAATAAATCAACGCAAGATATATTGCATAAATCTCAGCACGAAAAGAATTGTGAAAAGCTCCGGGAATGAGCCGTCGCGTAACCAATGACCATGTTAGGTTGTTCTCATCAGACCCCTCAACCAGAATGACCGCCGCCCCCGCAATGCAATACTCCCAATCACTGTTGTAGTGAGACGATCCATCAACAAACACTTCTGCAGGGTGACAAGTTTGTTCAACGTCATGGTCCGGAGTTTCATTGAAATGATCAGTTTTGTATTGAATTGCCTGGAAATCATCCTCCACCAGCCCAAAAGCCCAGCATGCTTCTGGCATCTGCGCAACACGCTGCAAGCACTGTGTATGTTTAGTACGGAGTTCCAGTAGTCCAACGCATTCAGTAAGCCTATGTGTTTTGCTGTCACGTTGATTGCAAAAGGGACAACACGCAGTCTGAGCATTGTAAGAATAGTGGTGCAGCGCATCATTGGTAACATGCCGTCCACATGCAAGGTGATGAAGAAACCCTTTCTCCTGTTCAGTGCGAGAGGACACAATCTCCTTGTATCCCCCTGAGGAAAATGCTTCAAGATCAAAATGTTTTCTGCTGATTTGTTGACAAACATGTTTTGTCCAAGCCTTATCAAGAAGATGGAAAATCCATTTCAACGAATGTGTGAACAAGTTGCATCGAAGGCCAGTGTCATGTTGTATCCATCCATCCCTTAAGCACTTCCATCCGATATCATTCATGGAGTTCCGAAAATTGCTAGACAGTCCACATTTGTGCCCCGTACACTCATGAAGTCGTCTCAGAAAGGCATCACGTCGCTCAGGAAAAAATTTGAAGAATCTTCGAAAAAATTTGATCTTTCGTCTCAATAGGCACAGTTGTGGATCTGAGTATTCACCGGTTGCACTACCTGCCAAGAAAACATTGGCACCTGACTTGCAGTATCCCAGTGCTTGGGCTTGGGAGGTTCTGAGTGTATGCATGTCAGAGTGCGAAAGCAGCTCCGAACCATAAGCCACTGTTCCCGTACCCAAACTTCTGGTCACAACACGCTTGAAGGCCTTTGGGTATCGTTTACCCTGAAGTTTTCGCATGAATCTCACAGATTTTCGAATTCTCGCTTTGAGTACCTTTCGACTAGCTCTTTTTGTATAGGACATGTCACATCCCAGGTCCTTCGCACACTGCTTAGATTGCACAACTGTACCACCAATGCGAACATGCTTGAGTTGTTTCCGAGCCTGTCTGTTGGTGGCCCAAGTCCATGATTTGTCTGCAGAGATTTTCATGTTGAGACTTTCCGCAAAATGTGCAAGCTTCGTGGCAACATCCTGTAGCAACGTAGGGTTCTGCATCACAGCCCCCCGGTTATCTGCGAACATGGTCAGCAAAATATCTTGGGAATGTCCTGCAATAGCCCAAGCAGCATAGGTGGTAACAACCGTCATAGCAACCACACTCAGGGCACATCCCTCAGGCACCCCTCGGCAGCTTCGAACAGGTTTGCCAGTCTGCCCTGACACTTCAATGTATCGTTCCAATTGATCAAGCATAGCGCCATGTCCAGCAATGTAACCTTGTGGAATTCGAAGACCATCCATCATCTTGCGCAAAGCCCCTCGCGGTATCAAATTGAAACATTTAACCAAATCAATCACCAAACCACATGCAACTTCACCCCCAGCAAACTGTTGTTCAATGTAGTCAGTGATAAGGGCAGCCATGAGGTCAGAACTAACCCGGTTAGCGATTCCTCCCACTTGAGGTGGTAATCGGTGCCCCAAAAACATCAGCAGTTGCTTACTACGGTAAGTGCTCCAAAGTCTGTATATGACACTCAGTATTGTTATGGGTCGGACTCCCAGAGCAGTGTTCTGCAACGCATCTGGCTTGGCCAGCATGACAACTCGTGCTGCAGTCAACCTGTGTGGTTAACGATGGTTGACAATGCTTGGTGGTGGCTGCAAAATGCTACTGCATGGTTATATGGTGAACGAGGGCTGGTCATGGGCACTAGTTTGGCAGCATGGGCAAAATGCAGCGTGCCTAAGATCAGCAAACCCGGCAATGGGTCCTGCGAGGCAAGTACACCACCTGTTCCAACTTCACTTAAAACCGCCCCTGACATTGCACCTTTTAGAGATGTAGAAGTGCAGGGTCAAAGGCTTCCGAAGAGAGTACCAACGTCTTAGGGTCTTGCTGATACTGAAAGCGCCTACGAACAAACAGGATCTTCCGCAGCTGATCTGCCTGAAGCGTCCACAACATCCTGTGAAATCTTACGTATTATCACGAGTTAAATCAAGTTAGTCAGAATTCCTCTCATTGACCGTCATTAACCATCCTTAACCATCATCAACGGACATGAACAACAGCTGAAACAAAGGTCATGCCATTGACACAACCCACGACGGCCACAACAATTGTGGGGCCACTCCTCCGGCGGCACCACGAAATGATCAGATGCCTGGACAACGCAGTTGACCCAGGTGATTGCTGAGTGGATCTGATGGGTTTAATTATGATGGCTGGCCCGGCTGGGTTCATATCTTTGATTGGCTGATGCTTAAAGGGCTGATAAGTCGGATATTGGTTTAGGATGGATGAGTGGCTGATGCTTAATGGTTGTTGGTAGCAGTGGTTTAGAATGGTGAATGATGTCTGATTGATGATGTGTGATACTGATTGAGATTGATCAATGATGGTCAGTCAATAACAATTAATTAAATGATGATTAACGATCCTTTGTGATGCTCAGTTGATGGTTGGCAATGGCTAAGAACGTCGATTCACATGGGTAATGATGGTAGTGGATGGTAGTGGATGGAGTATAGTGGTTAATGATTGTAGGGGTCAACAACCAGCAATCACCAACCACATGAAACTGTAGTCATCAACCGTGAGGGTGAATGACCAAACATTTTCACCAAAAACACGGGTATGTCTGAAAAGATGAATGGCTCGTTACATCTCTCAACATTACATGAATCCGTGCTGAAACTTCGGGATGCAGGTACGATCGAGTACCTCTCACAATCGGTGGGTTTCCGAAACTGAACAGTCTACACCCAGTGTGTCCACTGAGGCATGAGATCATGGTATCCAAGCACTTAGCTGTGGATAGCTGTGTGCTAAATAGACGCCAGGTTGCCAGTTGCAAACATGACAGAAGCAGTCTCAATCACTAGTCTTGCCTTGCCATGGAAAATCCACTCAACATCCAAACATCTCTCCGCCGCCTTGTATAATCGGCCGAAAAACGGCATGTGCATCGAATTCGGTTGGCCTCCCAAAACAAGAAATGTCAAACTGCACCCGCTCCAACAAAGAGCATTGCCAATAAACATCTGCAAAACCACAATTCTTCAACTGAGGCGAGTATTGCCCAGAATAAATGTCAAGGCCACATGTAAAATCAACTGTTGCACGCTGTGCTCTTGCTTTCAGTCACTGCCAAGTCAAGCTCCGAAACTAATAGAAGGAACATGAAGGAACCCGCCTTGCCCATACTGCGGCTGGTACTGTCCGTATTGCCCGTACTGCGGCTGGTGCTGATCGAAGTTCTTGTTAGTGCCGAGGAGTCCTGCGCCATAGTCGGCTCGCACAGTCTGGCACGACTAAGCAGCGCTGCAGTCTCCTCCAATGCCCATGAAGCTGTTGTCCATGCAGACTCCATTGCTGGCACAAACGCCCTTGGCACATTGGCAAACCTCAGAGAATCCACTTGCTGCACTTGCTCATCGTTGCTCATCACATCCCGCAGTTTCTGCAAGACCGACTGCATGCGATTGATCTTTCATAGCATTGCTGAAAGTGATCTTGACGGATTAGCTGTGCCGAGAGTTCCCCCACGCTGTACCCATTTGTGCTGTGTCAACTGTTTAATCCTGAATAGCTTCTAGCTGTTCCAACGTTCAGCCAAATTGCCTAATGATTCTAATTCCACTTTGAAGATATCCCTTGATGCAACAGCACCCTCTGTGGTCCCAAACATGCAACTTGGCATCCGGACACCAATTCCGCCGAAGGGGGTTGACATGTCAGCGCATCTGGTTTCACCCCGGTCAGGCCTCGCAAAGGTCAATATGCAAATTCAACTTGTTGAGAAAGGAAAAAGTTCAAGTTACACCTATCTTCAAGAGAATCTGTTCTTCTGATTGAACATTTTGAAACCATTGTACTGTCACCAAGCTTTGCGACATCCCAAGAGTAAGACTTGCTAACGACAGAGTTGAAAGCTCTCACGGGCTACCTTATTGGCGTTTCCCAACTGCTGTGTGTACCACCGAAAGATTTTATCCTGGAAGATTTTCGCCCAAGGTCGACTTTCCAATGTAGCTATGATGTCTACAATTGTTGTGGCCCGGCCTGCATGCTCCAATCATGGGCAAAGGCATCGTTCCAAGCTGAATACAAGTGGATTGCCTGGAAACCGTGCCCCGGCAGTTCTGCTTTCAGGTGGTGGTCAACAGCCAACAACTGTGGTGAATGAACTAGAACGAGCCAGTTTGTGGAAAAAGCATGGAAAAGCTGCATATGTTGCTATCCCCAAAAACTAGACACTTCCAATCAACTAGATAACAATCATCTGTTCTGAAGATGTAGGGAGCGGTAGATCAGTTCTGAACTGCCCTAGGTTGGCTTGCCGCAAGCAGCTGCCACGGGTCCCCTAATTGGGATGATGGATCCCTCTGATGAAGGAGTGAATGCCACCATGATCCCCACAGCCTCATCCCCATTATCCGCATTCCCAGCATCGTAGGTGGAGAGTTCATAACCAGCAACTAGTGTCTGTCAGTAGCTCTCCCTGTGATTCTCAGTATTGGACCTATGACCAGAGTCGCATGGCATCCAAAGTTGGCACCATTCTTCAATGCTTCAAACACGAATTCTGGCAAAAAACATCGGAAACACTGAGAAGTTGAGCAATGTTGCCCTCCACACATGGCAGTGGGTCAAAACCCTATACCCCTGGTTCCCCTATCATTAAGCACTGTTTTCCCTGTTGCTTAATATTGATCCATAGCCATATCTTCAATCCTCAAGTCGCGTCATGACTCACTGATGGACCACACCACTGTCCACGCTCCCCACGGTGGCGCACTTGCAACAGCTGTCAGGGTTCGTCGAGCAGCTTGGCGCTGAAGCTGACACAGGGCTCGGCTGATCGCTCTGGACAGTCTGGACATGAATCTCGCACATATAATTTGAATGATTTTGAACATGAATGCGGTGAATATGTATTCTTGAATATTGTGTATGTTGTACATTCTTTTTATCATTCTTCTCACATTTTTAAATTTGGTTGGTTCTCATCGGAGGGGTGGTTGAAGTACCTAGAGTTGGACAATGAAAATAATAGCAATTTTTGAGCCCGGGAATGCTCTTATAGGTAGGGAGGAAAAGAGATGAAATGAGAAGTGCACCATTGGATTTGAACATATGGGAAAATGATGAGGAAATGGTATCTCTGAATTCGAGCATTCTTCACATGGTCTGCTTCACTTACTTGAATTGTGGGTCAATTTGCGGTAGTGGGATGCATAAACGGGTCAGATTTTGCAGGGGGGACCAAGCAGTTAGGATGAACTACCAACAGCTGATCCGTTTTTGTTGATCCATTTCCAGAGCATCCACTTTCAGGGTAAACCCTTTGTCCAGGCCCAGTGAAGCAGCAAAAAATGTTGTCTGTAAATGATCTTCCTGCATCTTCCTGCTATCATTTTTGGAGTTGAGAACACCTCAGCTACTGTCGCAGGTTCTATTTGCCACGTCTCGACGACCCTTGCAGTCCGCCCAGCCCAACTGTTTGGTGAATCTTCATAAGTGTGAGCGTGTGCAGAAATTGGCATAGTACATTCATGTATCACATTGTGACTGGACATGTTATCTACCAAACTAATTCTGATTTAACCAACCAACAACCATGGGGGATACTATGGGTTCACCATGGTTAATAGTGATTTCTGCAGCCTATGAAGCCAACAAGATCAGCACAGGCCCTTCTGATCCAAGCCACGATTTTGCGGAGGAAACTGAAACGGAGCTGCCGCAGGTGCTCCGCCCCGTTGATTGGACCCGCTTGTGGGGCAAACGAACGGCAGCCTGGCACATCCGGCTGCAATCGGTGCTGTGAAGCAGTGCCTTGAGGTAGGAAGCACTCCTCCAAGCAATCGAGTATTCATGGATTTTTTCAGAATCATAAATTCAGATAAATTCAGGTGAAATCATGCATTTCCTAGTAATTCCTAATTCTCGATTGTTTCAGAATCATGGATTTCATCATGGATTGATTGAATCAGGATTGATGGAATGCATTGCAACTCCAAGCGGTCAAGCAACTCATTTTTTCTCAAACTCCTCGTTCCAAATGTTCTAAATCCCTGTGAGCATCTGTGCACCCTGACCAATGATATCACCCCAGCCTCACGTTCTTTTGGGCAAGATTGCCGACAGGTGATAAAAACAACAAGTGCTACCAGTAGCTGGCCATGTGCTGGTTTCTCAAAATGGGGCTACCCCAAAGTCACCCTGTATCAACCATTTATAGTAATCAACCATCTATCTTTAGGGGTTCCCTATTTTGAGACACCGCCATGTGACATGCCACAGGAAATGTCCTTCCAATGAGCCGCCCACCACAGGCGACGAAGTTCTGCAGCCAAGTAACGGCGTCTGCATGCACATGCTTTCCATGTTGAGAAATCCCAGCTCCGCCTGCAGGTTGCAAAGGCATCCCAGGTGCTTTGCATCGATGTTTGTAGGTCTGAATTGTGTCCATGGGTGGATATATTCTACAGTCGAATTACTTCATATATGGTCTGATATATTCGCATGTTTATATATGTCATGATCATGCTATGCATGACCATGACATAGTGACATATCTTTACTATCTTTCACCTACGGTTATTGCCATTGGCAATGGGCACGTATTGTCGATGGATCACATCGGCAATCCGGCTTTCCAGCCTGCACTGGAATCCACAGCAAGGCCTCAGAGGGTTCCACCAAGCGAGGCACAAGCGGCGAGAATGGTCCGAGGATGGTGAGGGGCGTGAAGTTTCTGAAAGGATCTTCTGCTTCAAAAGGATCTGGATGTCAAGTTTCCCACTTATTAATTGAACACTTGGGACCTGAAGGGACTGACTCAAACTGTACTAAACTGAACGGAGTCGTTTGCTCAGTCGTTGAACAGAATCGAGCATGTATGAACAGAAGATGGGAGATGATGGGAGCAAGCTAACTTCAGAATTCATCTCCATCGCAGTTTCCCCTGCAACCAGACCTGATTGGCATGCCATTTCTGAAGGGCTCCTAATGAGCTGTGCAGCTTGTCTCTCAGTCTTCGACCCAAAGGTGGCGGTGTGTTTTCGCCATGGCCCGGGATGCAAAAATGGACGACGGCTTGTTGGTGCACCTTTGCACAACTGACATTGACATTGATAGGTGGATCGGACTGGACTCAAACCGCCTGGAAGGTACTAGTACATAGTGCCCTAAACAAATTTGGAAAACTTTGCTGCTGCAGTCGCCTGATGTGGATATGAAGAGCTTGAAACGCCGCTCTGATTCCATGGTCTTGGTTCGTAAGAAGTCTCGGGTGTGGCAACGGCAAAGCACTAATGACTCATGGCATCTCGTCCAAATTGCGCAATTTGAAATCGACATAAATCGACATTAAGACTTAAGTTGGATGCTTGGCCTTTACCAAAAATTGATCGCAGAAACAAAGAAACAAAGGCAGGTGTCATCATTAGCATTGCATTTGGCCAAATCAGTTACCCTTTCACACCCCGTGTTGATCCACATCAACCACAAGCATTGTACCAGGAAACCATTGCAAAAACCCATCATTTGACTAGGGAAGGCCATCAGTGATGTATTTACGACCCGCAGCATATTGTAGCATCGCATAGCCGTCGCACTTTTAGTAAAGCAACTAGCCATACTCCAAAAAATTAGGCTCCTTGGGAATCACCACCCTCAGCCGCAGCGCTCTCGTTTTCCAGGTGCATCTGCACATGGCTTTGGCAGGAATGACTACGGAACGACGTGGTTAGATCTCTGTGGTTTGGTTGCTACTGCACTGACTGTTCTCAATTCAGGGGGCAAAGAACCAGCAAATTCCAGCAACAGAAAAAATCATCCAAATGTTCAATAGTACGATGAAAGGCTATGAGGTGCTTTACGGCTGCATTTAGATGTGAGTTTATGGTCACAACTTGTTTCTGACTTTGCATGTACACATCGAGAGACGTATGCAGCTGCTGATGCATGGCATATTGTCTCATGTGTCAATGTACAAATGATTTTGTAATATGATGAATATTGGGATATTTGTAAGCAATTGCAATCCCAATTGTAAGCATAAATCATATGATGATTGACAATTGAGTAATGTCGAGGTGTTGGGATATGGAAGATCGGAAGACCATTTCTTGGTCTGGGGCTGATCGGTTGTTGCTGAGACCTGGTGTCTTGGCTGCAAGGAACACAACCAAAAAGCAGCATCTTTTTTTCTGCTGCATATGTACGAGTACATACAGCTCACATGCAACCAACAGGGGTTTATGGTTTCATGGGTGTTTCTCAAAATGGGGGTACCCTCAAATCATCCGATAGTAATTTTTTTCCGTAATGAACCATCCATTTTGGGGACCATGAGAAACCCCCACATGGAAGGATCCAAGTGACATATACATACATATACTGCTATACATGTGAAGTTGGTGGCCACAGTAACAGCTGCAACCTTATCCCAAACATTCCCAAACCATCCTTAAAATGCTCATCGCTTTGGCAACCCACCAGTTTCGTGAGACTTCTGGACCCAAATATCTGCCGGCCTAGATATGTTCGCGTTTTGCTACTTTGATCAACACGTAAAATCTGCGCACGGTGTTCAAGTTGGGAAGTAGATCAACTGGGACAAGTCGCAACCTACCAACTACCTTCACAAGCGCCTCAAGACACCGTTGGCATTTTCAGCCATGGCTCAGCCCGATACCCCACTGCTCTGTGATCACTTTCCTTCCCAGGCTTTCTCACAGTCGGGGCGGTACATGACATTGGTCACCTCAGCTGCAGCTGACTCAGCAACTCCAAGTTTCACAGGCTTCGTTGGTTGATGGGCTGAAATGTGGTCGGTGTCTGCCGTCTTTCACGAGGCTCCTGTGTACCGAAAGTATTTCAAAGACAGGGCACAAGGACACTTTCCAAGAGTACTGTAAGATTGTGCTATTCTTCTAAATATCATCGTGAGTCGCAGATTGAAGGCAACTGCTGAGCATCTATTCCCTCCCGAAACAGGTCGGGAGGATACAGTTTTGATGAAGTTGCTTCGAAGGGTAAGCATGATCCATCATTGAAACCCTGATGCCATTCAAAAAATGGGCTGCAACCTCACATCTGTACTTCGCAGGAATTGCATGACCCGTTTTCTCTTTGTGTTTCTCTCCTATTCGTATGAAAAATAGGCATGGCTTAAACTGGCATCAGTCAACGTTTAAAAAACACATGGAACTTCCCCATCTGTTGCACCTTCGTGAATTTAACAGGCCAACTTTTTGGGTCAGCATGAGTCAGTCACATTCGTGCACATTCTGTCTCTAAGAGACTGGGCTTGACTCCACAACTAGGCAAACGGCCATGCGATGAAGGCACACAGCGCTCACGGCCGTTCAAGCATTGTGAAACACAAAGACTATGATTGACTTCACAGGCAGCGCAATCACCTGTCATCTGTCCCTGGACTTCGAAGCGCCTCTTGGCGCCTGTTCAGCAAATTCCTGGCTTCATGGTGCTTACCCATCTTTTGCAGGACCATTGCAAGATTACCCATATGAATCACTGTATGTGGGTGCTTGGGGCCCAAAGTCTTTTCGTTCACATCCAGGGTTTTTTGAAGCAAATCTGCAGCTTCACTGTATTCGCCCAAAGAATCCAGAAGAGCAGCCAAATTGCTCATAATCACTACGGTGTCTGGATGCTCAGCACCCAAGGTTCTCTCCACGGCATCCTTGCAGCGCCGTTGCAAAACCAAAGCTTCCCTTTCATTGCCGCCCATCTCCAACAAAAGCACTGCCAAATTGTTGATGGACTCCACGGTGTGTGGATGCTCTGGGCCCAACACTCTCTCTCTCGCATCTGAGGCTCTTCTTAGAAGCTTTGTAGCTTCCGTGTAATTGCGCCGGCGCTGCACGGCCACTCCCAAGTTGTTCATCGACTGCAAGGCACTTGGATCTTCGGGAGGCAGCATCTCCTCCTTGGCAAGCAAGGCTTGCCTGTGCAATTTCACAGCTTCTCTGTATTTTCCCATGTCCATCAAAAGATTGGCCAAGTCATTCATGACATTCAAGGTCTCTTGCTTCTTGGGTCCATACTCCCTTGTACAATCTGCCAGCACTTGCCGCAACAGAGGCAATGCTTCCCTGTATTTGCCACGGCGTCGGAGCACGTCGCCAAGTCTCCACTTGGCAAAAGGCCCCTCAGCTGCATGAGCTCGGGCTTGCAGTGTCTTTAGCAGTTGGGCTCGTGCATGTTCAACCTCAGTGCTGGCTGAAAGCGGACAACTGGTGATAAGTGAATTCTGTACCTGTCACCAAGCTATATAGCGTCAAGATTGTTTGAATATGATATCAAATCTCCTACACTTTCATTCTTCCGGTATCTTTCTATACTCAAACGTCAGAGCCCTAATGCACTGTACATTGACTGAGATCCAAACTGCCCCAGCTTCGCCATCTACTCGTAGCACGACGCAACAGCGAGGCGGCATGCCAGCTTCATTCAGCAGTTTGTCGCCCAGGTTTCTCCCTGGCTCCTTCCCAGCTGCCTCCATTTCTGGAGTTGCGCGCTTGGAGATATCGAAAGCCTTGATGGGGTCAATGAGAATTGGAACACAAAAAGCTGCCCTCTTGGGATATTCTGCTTTTACATATTCTGGACCTCTGTTGGGATCTTCCCTGTCCCTTTTCATCATGTTCCGGAAGTTGTTGTCTAGGAGCTGCTCGCGGTTCTCCAACTGATCCGGAGACAAGGGTACGGAGTAGACACCTTTGCCCCACCAAGCATTTTGCTTGGGCCCTTTGTCGGTATTCAACGACGCATATACCTCTGCAGCTTCCTTGCTGGGGTGGGTGATGTTACGGAAGCCTAGCTCACTTGTGTAGTGAAAATACACCTCCCCAAGTTGATCAACTGTGAGGTCAATGGCATCTCGCCAAACCTGAATCCCAGTGGGTTCGTGCACCCATACGTACACTTCTTCATCATAAACTTCCTTGTACTCAGGATGCTCAAATTCTCCTCCCTGCCGGTAGTGCTTCTCAAAGTAATCCTGCAAGTTGTTGGTCCTCAGATTCCCCAAAGAAATCGAAACGAAATGAATACAAACTTGGCGAAAGACTTCCAAGATCTGACCTTCGTGCTCTGTTCCATCTGAAAGATCGAACAAGTTGCAAACCTTATCTAACTTACCCTCCCTCTTCAAATGTCTTTAGAGGGTATTCAGTACCGGAGGTAGACAATAAGTAGCGGTGGAAGCATGAAAACTCGTGGCTTTACAAGTGCCGCTCAGCTGCGTTCCAATGTTGCCACCCCCCTGCGACGCAGGAGCCGCAAGACAATTCTGGCATGGATGTAGGAATGGCGACGGAAGAAAAATCCAAAATTAAGACGTGGTTCGTTCAAGGGGTTCGACAAAGGTGAGCTATTCTGATGTTGCATGCAGCATTTTTCAATGTGAACAAGTGTGGGCCAACAAGATAGAAGTTGGAGGCATTACAACAGTGATTTTGTTTGCAAAGCGATGGTGATCAAGAGCGCATCGATGGAAGGGGGGGTGCATTCATGCAAGCCCTAACGGTTCGGAAACTAGGGATTAGTCATAGAAGGTCAAAGATCAATTGGGACTTCTTCATCATGATATCCTTTTCGACGGTACACTCACTTGGTCCCTCGACACTTTCCTCCACCTGAATTTTGACGCTCACTTCCGTTAATGCAAGCAGTGCTCTTATCCCAGCCTCAGTCGACCTTTTTTCAGCAAGTTCTTCTGGCCTCACCTGGAAGTGACAAGAGCTCAACGAAGCCTGAAGCGCTGGTCTGGTTTAAGATCAGGCTTCGGGTGAGTTCCCATGAAGTCAAGCACGCGACCAGGCTGACACGTGAGCACCAACTCTTGACATTTCCACATGACAGCCACCATCAAATTCAAGCCTCGTTATTCCACAGTATCAAGCGGTTCAAAAAATGAATGATGCTCCAAAGGACTCCTTATCGCAACCTCTTGCACCAAAGTGACTTGCAGAAGCAAAAGTCTCAAGTAACAACTGATCAAATGAGTTCAATCAACAATATATCAATTACGCATTTTGCTAGCCATCAAATCTGAAAGTGCCCCATGCTTTTGGAGGAAACGAACAAACAAAGGGCTTGGACTACCTGCATTGGACCAGTAAGTGATCGCAAGTCACCAGCAGAATTCCTCCCTTGCGGACAAAGCACCTGGTATCTCCTCACACTGGATCCGCAGCAGCCCATGGTGCTGAACCATTCACATCGCCAAGCCACCTGAAGCAGAACTTCCCAAGTCGTTCTGGGATCCATCCAAGGTAGCAAAAAAGGTCGCACAATACCGCAAAACCCATGTAGGAATCTGATGAAATCTCTACACTTCATTGGTTGCTTGCCGTCGATCTGTCGGAAGAAGGATGCTCTTCGACTCTGTCATTCTGTGATATGCCCTGCTGACCCATATTCTGCTAACGACACCAATGCACCATGTGCTCTACACTGGGGATGAAACAATTCCACACACCGCAATGGCACAATCTCAGTAGTGACTTTCAACTGGTCACATCTTTGCCTTCTTGGAACTGCAACGATTGCAGCAAAGGTCTTGTCCTGCTCCGATGCGTCTATGGACAGATGCGGCTGAAGTTATGTTTGAAAAGTGTAAAAAAGCAAACAGTAAACACATATAAACAAAGGCTAATTAACTAATATGCCAAACATAAATGAACAAACATAAACCCTAGCTAGTATGTTGAAGTTTTGATCCGTCAAGGCGAGCCTTTAAACTCAAAGGACTTGAAGCTCTTTCTGCTGAATCATAATCAACGCAAGTTCTCATACAAGTTTGAGCCAAAAGTGTCACCCGCAATGCCTAGGCAGCACCACAGGTTCTCGCAAGTCTTCTGCCGATCTCATGGATGAACTGTGGGTTGCACAGAGTCGCTGCACGCGTGTCTTGTTATTCAAAACCAAAACTTGAAGGATTTATCAAGTTGATCATAGCACATGAAGCTAGCAAGTGATTCATACATCCAGTTCACACTCTTGTTTCTGAAATAATCGAACGACCAAGGATTCAGAAAAACCAAAATGTGAACGATCGATTTACAGTACTTGGTTCAAGTGAGGTACTTGCTAATGTCAAAAAAATCGAAAAAACCAAGCAGTTTGTGCTGCCTCCTCGTTACAACTCATGTTGGCTACCCTGCCTCGCTGCGCATCACCGGAGGGCACATGATATCCACCCCAAGACGTCCGGAGATCTTCGCGCCCCGACTTTGGGTTTGCAGTTCTTGAAGATGATCCGGGACAGCTCCTCAGTGGCGCTGTGCAAACTGCCATGGATGGTGGATGAGTGGTAATTATCCCACATGTGACAATGAGTTCCGAAAAAAGGATGTTTATCAACCATGATCTATCTCAAATCAAATGATTGACCCTGAATGACAGAGGTCTTCACCAATCTTTGTCATCAACCTTTATAAATTATCATCAACCATTGGCCCTCCCCATCCACCTGCCCCTGTACTGGGTGCCCAATTGCCGTCTCCACATCTCCAACGAAGTCCACGAGGCCAATTCGTTGAGCCTCGACAACCGATGCTTGGAAGCCCCATGATCTTCGGCTCAAAATGTTCGTGGTCTGAAACCAATCAGAAACCGAGGATGCGCGTGGACAGGCAAACAGATGCTTGCCAAACAAACCGATAGAGAAAGAGAGAGGGAATGAGAGAATAGAAAGATAGAGAGAGGGAATGAGAGAATGAGAGACCAAATGGATGCATGAAGCTTCTCATTAGCAAGCGACTTTGAAAAAGATCAGTTGTAGCACAGAAGCAACGAGGGTTTTCATCAATGCTTAAGAGTTCCTCCCGAATCTGTGTACATGTCACCCTCGCAGCCCCAAAATAATGCCCCTTGGGACGGGCACAGAGGCTACACACCCAGACCTCTCTGGCATCGATGGGCATACCATCAGTGATGAGTTTCCTGGAGAGTGGATCCAGGGGCTTCAGTGGCGCTATAGCTTGTGCTAGATGATGTGTGACCATGCCTGGATTATCCTGGATTCTAAACAATGACTCTAGTGCTCTTGACCCACACATTGTCATAAATATATATATATATATATATGCATGTTGCTCTTCCTCGGCAATTGAGCAATGAAAAGTCTACGACCCTCCCATTAGATATGTCAGGATGTAAACGTAAATGGTGCCAAGTAAAACGATTGTTTCCCTACGGACAATCACGGTTTGGGAGGCTTGTTGGGGTACCTCCGCTTGCCGACACCACCATCCAATTTCTGCCATGCCGTTCCGTTGCTCTTGCTGTATCCTGTCGCTGAGATTACGCAGTTGGTTAGATCCCATGCTCTTGGTTACATCACTAGTGATTGTACAGGAGTATCCCTCACTACCCTACTGTTGATACACCATTACTATGTATTCTAGAAGTCGTACCGTCATACCCACTAGATCCCACTACTTACTATAGGACAAAACCTGGATCCTACCCACTGCAGGATTACACCTACTATTCCATACGATCGGTTCTAGTAGGATACCTGGTTTCGAGAAAGCATCGCCAAGGGATGTAGTGGGATAAGGTTGAAAGATGAGGTAGAGATACACATTGTTATTACATGGTCTTACTATTATTGGATGGACTACCCACCACAAAAATACACAAAAGCACCTATACCCAGTTCCCTCCTGTTACTACCCGTGGTTTTAGCACGGGTATTCGTACTATTCTACCACTATACCATGATATATCTATTTTTTCGGTGGAATCCATTGAATATAATACATCATACCAATCGGATATGATATACCTTAAATATAGCATAGGATAGTATCTATTGGCATATAAAGTTGGTATATTGGTATATTCTTCATAATTGCTAGTTGTTATCTCTTGTCCTGTTGGTTGTTTTCTCCTACTACTAACCATTTACCAGCTATGTTCAACCATGATCCCTCTATCAACCATTCCTTTCCCCTACTATCAACTATTATCGCTATGATTGCCGGTATTAACCTACTATTATCCCCTACTATTGGCTAGTATCAACCATTGACCAGCTAGTTAACCATTCATACTAACCATTCACCAGCTATTATTCACCAGCTGGTGGCTCATTTTCTCCATTGTTAACCAGCTAGCTGACCGACTAGAACCAGCTAGTTAACCATATTTATATATGAAATGTACATACAACATAGATATTTATCCCACTTCTTAGCCGCTTCTACGGAGCCGTGTCCTGATGTCGTTGTCGCTGCATCGCTTCCGCAGGGCCACCGTCACACACTGGCGAGGCAGGGCCCATCTTGGTCCAATGTGCTGATCTGATGCACGTGTGGTGAATATATAGATGGGAGATGATGGTAGGTAGATGATATCATGGTGGTGGTTGATCCGTGGGTGGTTCACAAAGATACCATGGTAGTTGATGATGGTTGGTAGATGGTACCATGGTGGTTGATGAGTAATCACTACTGATTAATAAAGGTTGAGAATGATTGGTAAATGTTCGAAAATGGCTGAGAATGATTAGTAAATGATTAATCGTGAGTGATAATAGTAGTTGGTTGAGTAGGAACCCGGGGCCCTGGTGATAGTTAACCATGGCGGTTGATCATCAACAGGTGGGAGGATGATAGTGATAGTTGATGGTTGATAATGATACTTAGCTGATTAGGAACCCAGGTAAAGTACTTGTAATTCTGAGTACACAATTGGTTCTGCTAATCCAGGATGAATTGTGGTTGAAATTTGTTGATGTCCTATCTGACATTGGAGGACAAGCATCAATAAATCTATTTTGTAAGTACAAGACTGAGCCCCAGATCTGATGGATGATCTTGGGTGGCTAAGTAGTGGTTGATACTGGTGAACGATGGCTTCAATGCTTTGATAATTGTCAATAGTCATGGTTCGTAATGGCTAATCACCGGTTTTTACGAATGGCTATAAATGGCCGTTGACCTTCATCAATCACTATTGACCAGTACTTCATTACCAACCATTCTTAACCATCATTAACCATTCTTAACCATGTTGAACCACTATCAACCATTATTGACCAAGACTCACTATTAACCATCATTAACTGAATCATTCACCACTGTTGATCATTCACCCTGAAAAAATGTGAATGATCTCAGGGTGTCTCTGCCATTGCCTGCGCCAAGGCATGCCAGGTTCACGGCTGGCAGACCACCTACACGGACTTCAGGGAAGCCGAAGCTCGAATCCGGCTCCGCCAAAGAGACCTCGATGCGGCGGCCCAACCTGTGATCAACTTCCCGTGATCAGCTGTTTTGCACGATGATATAACTAGCTTTGATCAGTTGTTAATGGTCAAATATTGTGGATCATGATTATAATGATGATTAATGATATTACAGATGATCTAATTTTGTGGATCATGCTTCATCATTGGCATTATCACCAGCTAATAAATCACTATCATTATCAATCACTCTTGATCAGTATTTTCCATTAGTGCTGTCCAACCATGTTCCTGTGAAACAGGATCACGGCTCTACAAACCAGTCATGGCAGCAACATGCGGCCGACTGCCTGACTTTTGAAAGATCACTTTGCTAATCATCCTTCATCTGCCGAAAAAAAATATTTGATGGGGTAACACCCCAGCATTCATCACAACTGTGCTTGGTACGTGTTGTTGATGCCATTAGTTTTGATGGGGAAGTACACCACTGTTGTTGTTGTTGTTGTTGTTGTTGTTGTTGTTGTTGTTGTTGTTGTTGTTGTTGTCGTCAAGACTGAAAGATGTCTATAGTGTTGCTGATAGGGAATCACCACATTGTTCTTCACCTTGTTGTTCTTAGTTTCTTGTTAAGACTGATATTGGCAACATCATCCCCTGCTAAACATCTAGACCAATTATTTACCACGAAATTGAACACATGCATTGGTCACCCTTGCTATATTCACCATTAACATCAACGATAACGATTCCCATCCACTGATTTCCCCGATGGTTGATGCTACAGTTGAAATTCACCTATGAAACATCAACCAAGCATTCACATCATTCTTATCATCGCCCTGCTGGCACAATCAGCTCTGAAGGTTGTGATACCATCCACATCGTGACAGCGGCTCTTCAAAACCCTTGAAGCTTGGTTGGTAAATAATTTAGACCAGTGGATGATGAACATGAATGGATATAAAATTACAGTAGGTTGATAAAATAACTAATGAACATGGCAAAAATGCTGAGATTCCACAATAGTTCCGCCAACGGATAGTGATCATCTCGCTAAGAACAAAACGAATGGAACATGATTAATTGCTCACCTTGATCCAAGAACAGGTACATAATCACTCCCTGCATTCAGCAACAGAGAGTGACAGAGAGCCCAGCTCTAATTGACTCTCAAAACTGCTCCAGTCACCCAACCACCGCTGACGTGGGCTGTTCAATCCAGTGGCATCTGACAAAGCTGCGAAAGCCACGGGCAAACTACGAACCTCGATGGGGGCGCAGCAGTACTGCTCATCCAAATGTGCAACTATTGATCGCTAATTCGTGGCGGTTGGTGATTCGTAATGGTCTATGGTGGTTGGTATGGTTTATTAGTGATGGTCAATGATGTTGACAGACCAAAATCTAAGAATAGCGATAGACATAGACAATGATATAGAGGAATACACCATCCCTTCCAAACTGGTGCATCTGGTTTTGAAAAACAGTATGAGGACACCTTGATGTATGTGATGCATGAGCTGGGTATTGTCAGAGATGGACTGGCTCGTTTTGCCCTTGTACAAAATATAAATATCATTTCCTATGCATGTGTTCCATATTATCTATGAAACATCATCGGAAAGAAAATCCATCATCTTTATCATCAAGGGTTTGAAAAAACAATGCCCCCCAAAAAAATATATTAAACAAATAATCCTCCAATAATCAATCATCACTGGTAATGGATGATCGCCTGCGCTTCCCACATGGATCCGTTCTTGGGCATTGGCATCACCTCTTGCGATGTTCACCACATACGTGGGCCGGGTGTCCACCACCTGCCGACGCGAATCAGTGGCATTGTGGTTGTTGGTGCTACCGCTTCAGGTGCCGTTTGCGCGGTTGCAGTTGGTTGTTGCCCTTGTTGAACTTGGTTGCAGTTGTTGGTTGTTGATGTTGCCCTTGTTGTTACAGCGTGTTGCTATGGTTGCTGTTTCTTTTGAAGTTGCTGATGTCGCCATTTTGGATATTGCTGTTGTTGTTGCTGCGTGTTGCCACATCTTGTTGTAGCTGTCCCCGTTGCCGTTTTTGGCTGCCATGGTGCCCTGTGTTTGTTAAGCCACAGTCCAGGTAGGGATCGTGCTTGGGAAGCTACGAAAGTCTAGAAACAAAGAAGCCAAAAGCCCCCCTAGAAACAGAGACGGAGCCAGGTGTATGGCCACAAGCCATCGCAAGCCATGCCATCATAAGTCACAATAGCAACAAACTCTCCTCGTAAGATTTATAAGTTTCTCAACTGTGACATGATCGAACTTCGGCTCTATGATTGCAAGGCACTGCAAATGTGATGCCAACGACATGGGACAGCGCCAACCGTTTCTTTGCAGATTGTTGACTAGTTGGTGAGGGAATGCATGGGATCACCATTTCAATGAGAGTTGCGACTCAACCAAATTGTTAGCATAGTTAAAGCAGATTACAACATCTGTAGTCCAGCCTAGTAAGATTAATAGCACTACAACATGTTACAACATCTGGAATGACTCGAAGTGACAGGAAGAACTCTGCAAATCAGCCATCACTAGAGGCCACGCCTCACAGATCTCTGCGTAGATTTCCTGTTGGTACATGTAGAGATCCTGTGGTGCGGGAAGGCGCAGTGGACAGGCAGCAAGCTGGTCCAATCAGCTGCACACAGGAAGCAACGAAGAAACGTCTACCCAGCTGACCCTAAGGACACTCTGACTCTCCAACATGTATAAATCTGCTGCAGCTCCACCCTCAGTTCTTAGCATTTCGCGAAAGTCCCACCACACAGGACTTGCCACCTGGTGCTTTCTCAAGTCATAGGCGTACCCCCCAATCATCTTTTATGAATCATTTATACTCATGAACCAACGATTTTGGTGGTATCCCCATGTTTTTACCATTTATAGGTAGAAACCAACCATTTTGGGGGTACCCCCATTTTAAGAAACCACCACCTCAGCAGTTTCAAGCTCCACAGCTCCCGGATGTCTCCTTGTCCCAGGTGGTTTGCCCCAGGAACCTGAAGACGACAATGCCTGAGGACACCTGGCAACTTCGACAAAGACTGCATGAGAGATGTCATTGATCTAACCCTTTGCTTCCAGGTACCATTATAGCAGGTAACCAACCCCAAACTAGCTGGTAACTATAGTAGGTAACCAACCCCAAACCCTATAGCAGGTAACCAACCCCAAACCCTATAGCAGGTAACCAACCCCAAACAACAATGGTAGAAACTAGCTGGTTATCTACTATAGTGGTAACTGGTAGCATAGGGTAAGTTACTCTAAGCTTACATACGGGCGTTTCTCAAAATAGGGGACTCCCCAAAGCATCCAGTTTATGAACCATTGATAGAAGTAAACCATCCATTTGGGGGGTCCCCTATTTTGAGAAAAACTACCATATTTGACATACCCGGACTGCTTAGTGTGCCTACGAACAATGTGTTTTTTCAAAATGGTGTAAGGGTACCGCCATTTGTTGGAGATACCGACCCACAATGACCGATACATATACATGCACAATTCATATATGATATTTATATTTAGATACATTATTTTCCTGGTCAATGTGGGTGCACGCAATACCTGGAGCAGCTGGAAATCATCCAAAGCCCAGGTGGACAGCTGAGGGCACCAGAATTTTCACGGGGCTAAGGCCGCGGTCCTTTCGGTAAGGAATCAGCGCGAAAATTGCGGGGTCTGAAAGAAAGAGAGCGATTTAAAAGTTGCCACTCTCATGCCACTCTCACAGCTTCTCAGAGCTTGGCGGCGGGGGCCTTGTCTGCTGCCAATCCACCACCCGACAGCTCCTTGAGATCCATGTCCTTAAACTTGTCACCCAACATGTACTTCGCGCAGTGCCTTCCGGCCACACGGCCAAAGACCACGCAATCCAAAAGAGAGTTGCCACCAAGACGGTTGTTGCCATGCACCCCTCCGGCCACTTCGCCTGCAGCATAGAGTCCAGGGATGGCCTTTCCAGACTGAGCAACAACCGCGGAATTCTCGTCAATCTCCAAGCCACCCATGCAGTAGTGAATCACCGGGGTGATGATCGCTGAGTAGAACGGCTCAGTCTTAACCTTGGATCCATCGATGAGGTTGTGGAAGAACTTCTTTCCAACTCCCGTCTTGCCACTGGCCTCATCCCAGGTCTTGCCTGATGGGTAAGCCTCGAATGGACCGCCCTCAGGATCCTTCTCCTGCTTCTTGGCAGCCTCAAAGTGCTTCTGATGAGCGTTCTCCAGGGTGCTCAATGGGATGTTCATGTCCTTGCACAGCTCCTCTCCGGTCTGGTAGAACTTCATGACACCGCGGCCGGTGTAGTGCTTGCAGTGCCAAATGATCTCATCGGAAGCAGCCTTGTTCAAGATCAGTCCTGGTTGCCAAGTACACATTGACAGGATGACAGAAATGTGGTTTCAATGTTTTTTGGGCAATCTTGCTCAACAAAAAACGGACAGAAATTGCTTAAGTAACTAGAACCTGTCTGAAATGCCAGGGGGGTCACTGAAAGGAGGCTTGGACTTCCACATCTCACCAGTCACATAGTCTCGGCGGCCGAGCTCATTGCAGAAGCGCTCACCATCGGCATTGATCACCAAGCCACCCACTCCACGGAGAGCCTCAGCAGCCAGGAACTTGATCTTGGCCTCGGGATCATCGGGCTCGACCAAACCTGTAGGATGGACCTGTACCCACTCCAGGTCAATGCTACGGGCACCAATGGCCTCACCCATCTTGATGCCATCACCAGTGGTGTGGTCACCATTGGTGGTGGGCAAATGCAACAGGTCGGGGCGGTACTTGGCCAGCAAGGAATCATCGGTGAAGTCGGCGCCAAAGCCACCGGTGGCCAGAATCACTGGTCCCTCCTCGGTGAAATCCTTGCCCTTCTTCTCGTAGATCACGCCACAGACGCCATCATTTTTGGTCAAGAGCTTCTTCACCTTGGCCTTGTTGATGATTCGGGCCAAGTCACTTCGCTCGGAGATCTTCTCCACCATTTGGATCAGGGCATAGGTGATGGTCATTCCGGGGAAACGCTCCTTGCCGCGGTGGGTGCGGGGAGCGGAATGACCACCCAAGCGGGCCAAGAGGGACATGTCAAGATCGAACTTGTCCACCAGCCAGTCCACATCAGGGCCGCTGTTTCCACAGAGCACCTGCGATTAAACTGCCAGAGCATGCTTCAGGAACAAGGAATTGCAGGAGTCAAATTGAATTCAATTTGCATAATCTAATTTCCATACAAACTGAACAGTATCAAATTGAATAGTATCACATCTATGCGGCTTTCATTTCCTTCGAAAGCATGTGATGGCAGCCTGATGCCCGGCACCAAATGGATCAAACTGCAGATGTAGGTGTAAAGTATCTTTTAAAAGGTCATATAATCGTACATGTAAAAGAAGATCAAAATGTATACATAAGTTCATAATACATTATACAGTACTAATATACACACAGTTATGTATGCAGATGTACATGCACCATCGTGCACACAAATCCTCATATAAATTCATTTGAATCCACATTTCACACTGCTCAGACCCTCAACTGCCTTGACGAGCTCAGGCTTCTTGGCACCACCCTTCAAGGTGTCGGAGGTGAAGAGCTGAACGGAGTCCTGACTCTTCCGAGCTTCGACTGCCATGAAAGGCCGACCATCCAACCATCATTGGACAACGATTTGTATACCCTACGCATGGTTATTACCTCCTATAGTGAAGCCTTAATTAACCACATTGTGTATATATAGTTCAAAAACATCATTAGTTCTCATCATCATCATCATCATCATCATCATCATCATCATCATCATCATCATCATCATCATCACCATCATAATCATCATCATCATCATCATCAGAATCATCAGAATCATCATCATCATCACCATCATAATCATCATCATCATCAGAATCATCAGAATCATCATCATCATCACCATCATAATCATCATCATCATCAGAATCATCAGAATCATCATCATCATCATCATCATCATCATCATCATCATCATCATCATCATCATCATCATCATCATCATCATCGTCATCGTCATCGTCATCGTCATCAAGCTTTTTCTGGAATGTTCCTGCTATCTGGTTTCGATATTTGCACTTTAGAATTGATGCGGACCCTCATAGACTTACTGCACTGGCACCAAATAGAAACACAAGAAGAAGCAAGTGCGGTTGTCCCTAGCCATGCTGGCAACTACCAATTGCCAACCATCCGATAGTAACCTTTAGGGAACCGCCAGTTGACAGATGCTGAAATGGCTTCTCGGTGTCATGCCATGCTCGTCCCGTCCTCCACCTTCTTGGACTTCTGGGTCTGGGTCTCAGCACCGTTGATGCCACTGGTGGCCTTGGTGGAGTTTCCACCGCAGAAGGCCGACTTGTCGCTTCTCGGTGTCATGCCATGCTCGTCCCGTCCTCCACCTTCTTGGACTTCTGGGTCTGGGTCTCAGCACCGTTGATGCCACTGGTGGCCTTGGTGGAGTTGCCGCCGCAGAAGGCCGACTTGTCGACCAGGACCACCTTGCCGCCGCACTCCAGCACGGTGTTGGCCGCAGAGACTCCAGCCAAGCCGCCTCCGACCACAATCGCTTGCGCCATGGAAGAAATGCTGAGGATGGCTCAATGGGTATCCAAATGGATCCGTTTGAAAAGAAATGGCTGAGAAGTGCAGGTTCGATGGCCTGAGGCAACACAATGGCTATGGGCGCTGTGGCATTGCAACACAAAGACAGCATTTGACAACATCGAGAGATCTCAAAAGCCTAAATCTGGACGCAACATCTGCATGTACCTGCCCTGGCATTTCAGAATAAAAGGCGCAAGAAACCGCATTTTTTGACCTCAGACATTGCCAGTCAGCAGCCCTGCACAAGGGCAAAGAAGACGGTCCTGATCCAAACTGCAAAACCTGTGGACTTTTGCGATCAAAACAACACAGCTTGGTGCAATTTGGACTGATTCAATCAGACCAACTCTTTCAAAGTAGGGACTTCACAGGTTGCAAGCTCTTAGATTCATTCTCCACAAACTTACCATCCAAACTTCCAGTTCTGAGGGTCGGGCAGCAGCAATGTTTGGGGTGTGTGGCATCTGCGGACAGCCCAGTTGTCATTGTGGACAGGGGTCCCCTGCTGTCCTTCAGGCCGTTTGCTTCCTGGCCAAGTTCTGCAAGTCTGCCATCATTTGCGCCTCACAGTGCAAGCTAATGCAAGCTACACGTGTCAAGGGTCGTCAAACCAAACTTTTTGTCATAATGGTTGAATATGGTTGGATATGGTTGGATATGGTCGGATATGGTTGTTTAGCAGCAATGGTTGATCACCGAACTGAGACGATAAAAGGTGAATGACAGCAGCAGAAACTGATGGCTTGGGAGATGAGAGGAGTGGAGGCCTCCCAATCATCAAAGCTTTTGGCTCGGCTGAAGGTCTCTGCTGGACTTTCACCTGGCAGATTGCTGGGAGGATCCATGGCCGAGGTCAAGTCCGACTGTTCATCAGTTTCTGGATGCATGGCCCAACCTGTCTTGGGAGCTTCAGGCACCTGCCAGAACATTGTGGTCAGGACCGGCGAAGTCGTTCCAAATGGGTCACCTGATTTGGGTGTTTCTCAAAATGGGGACCACAAAAATGGTTGGTTTACTGCATGACTACTCTCAATGACTCTAAAATAGGGGTTACAATGTCGAGACTTCTCATCATTGGGTGCCCAACAATGCCACACTCAAGGTGGAACCAGCGGCCCCAGGTGGCTGCATCGATCCGGCCTGACTCTTCACGGGCTCCTCAATCACCTGACGCTCTGGATTGACTGTCTGGTGAACCTGTTGGGCTTCATCTTCTCAGAGACTGTCCGCAACCAACTCTGTATTCTCAAAATGCTGATCATTTTGAACCGCAAAAATTGTTTGGTCCTAAACTTCAACACTTGGCAGTTGTTCGTTAATTCATGAAACCCAACCTCATGCCAAATCTATGTGGGCGGAACTGATCTGAAGGTGCAGAAAAGAAAAGCTGTACTGGTACCGCATACCGAGTCCAGTCTCACCTCTGTTCTGCGAGTGACTAATGTTTGAGGCCCAAGCTTCTGACACATCCCAAAATGGCATTGTCCACAAGTACCATCCCAAGGAATGGGTGATGTCTCTGTTCATGATGGTTGCAGTGGGGATGATTACCAATTCGACGGACTGTCCAAACAAACTGATATCATCATTCTCCTAGTTGCCGTCGACTGTTCTTGGATATGGTCAGTTCTTGCGGGTTCTTGTTGGTTGTCGAAATGGTTAGATGTGTTCTTCTTGCCTATCATTAACCACCATCGTTGGTTGGTCCTTGGTGGTCGCTGCAATTACAATAAGCATGACATTCTGGTTGGTCATGGTTTTACGGATGACATTCAATAGTTTTGATGGTGGTAACAATAAGTATCTGTTACTCGTGTTACTTTTATTCCTGTTGGTGTTCTCAATTAGACGTCATGTTGCTAGTATTTACCAAGATGGTTTATGACTGTCAAGGTTGCTGATTGTTTAGTTCCGGTAAACCATGGGGAGGATGCTGTTGTCTACAGAGGGATGCTGCTCATCTGGTTGGTGGTTTCAACACAACCAAAAAATGCAAAACATGTTTACACCACCAACCAGTAGTTGTTTAACCAATATTGTTCACGCACAACTCGGACAGCTCTCACGCCTCCAAGGATCGTGCCCTTTGTCTAGGACAGGTACACGACCCACTATACACATGCAACATTTAAATTCGAGAATCATGCAGGTCGATCCCAACATGCAGCAACACATTGAACTCACTTGTTATGCTTTCGGAATCTGGAGACAGCATTATATCGTGCCTGGGGAGTCAGATTTTCAATGCACGGTGTAGGCAGCAAAGGTGTGCAATACGGTATTTTGAGAGGCATGTCTAAGCGACAAACAGGCTCTGCCAAATGTTTCTTAACAAGGTGAAGAGTTTCAGTTTGACATGGGATTATGGGCCGTTTAGGCACCCCAGCAGTTTTGACCGTGAAACCGAAGGTTGTAAGGCTTTTACATGGTTTTTTATGGGCTTGGTAGTATTGTGGAATAAGATCCATCTTTAAGAAGTTTGACATTTGTCTGATCACTTTCTCCATTGCAAAAATCTGATTATTAGCGGAGCGTGCTTTTGGTGGCAAAAGGAGGGCAGCGTCGGACCCATATTCAACATATTCCACATGACGAACCTTAGGATCGATAGGTATGGGCACCAAACGTTGCGTCACAATCCCAAAATTTATACAAAGCTCGAAAAAGGAAATACCAGGATCGCCACTATCGTGTTCCTGATGATCATCAACAGGGAGCGGCCACTTCAACAACTTCAGCCACTCAATAACTTGATAGGCAAAACAATGCCCGAGACTGCAAGCCTCAGCCATGGCATGTGTGATCTCCGGGATCTGGAGTGAAGTATACCCATCCGGATTCCAATTAATTAAAGTTAAAAAGGCATGATCCGACAAACTAGGTGGCATAGGATTTGCGATGGAATTATCATGGGGTTCGGACGGCTCAGGCATTTGAATCTGTAATCCGAAATGCTGGTGGATCTTCTGGCTCGTATTATTCACCATTGTAAATGGTTACAACCCCATGCAACCCCTATAGTTGCTGATTTTCCCCTATGGTTCTCTATTGTCAACTATGATTGCTCATGGTTTATAACACCTATAGTTGGTCATCATCCCTTATGACTATCCATTGTTAACCACTATTAACTACGCTGAACCATAGAAAGTCCCATGGTTACCCCTACGAAGCCCATCCTGTGGGGCAACACCCCCACCTCTTTGGGCGCCAAGGCCACTTTGAAGGGCCTCAGCATGTGGAAGGCTAAAGGTAACAACAGGGGTTGATGATTAATCAAGGTGGACAAAGGCGGACCAAAGTTGATAGAGTAAGGGTTGATAAGAATTATCACCATTGATGGTTTGTAATACAAGTAGTTGATGAAGTTTGATAAAAGTCGACAAGCGTGGATGAAGCTTGGTAGTAGTTGTCGATAGTAATG
This sequence comes from Symbiodinium kawagutii, assembly GCA_009767595.1. NCBI lineage: Eukaryota > Dinophyceae > Suessiales > Symbiodiniaceae > Symbiodinium > Symbiodinium kawagutii. The sequence continues at coordinate 295,010 of VSDK01025490.1, read as the reverse complement.
GTCAACCGCTAAAACTAGTGGTTGATAAAGGATGTTTCTATTTCTGGCTCGATTGGATCATTAAAAGCTTTGGGTCTCTACGAATTTGATCGTTTTGCAGCTCCAGTCGCTGGAAAAGTCGACAATAAAGGTGAAAAAGCACTAACCATTGATCAAGAAGGGCTGATAATGTTTGAGGATGTTTAGAGTCGTTACTGTTAAGTTTCCCTTTTGTAACCCCTCAGAAAATCTTTGGTAGGGAATCTATACATTTTAGGGAGAGTTGATTGGGTACAAGGTTCCGGTTTTTTGCCAGAAATCAAGTTCCGGTCCCCTCTCAGCGGTGGTGCTACCATTTTCAGGGGAATGATTGAAAGCTTCAGATATATATTTCAAATCAGACTCGCGGATGGAAGAAGTGCAAAGCCTACATCATTCCAAGACATAGCCCATGCTGGCAACAGGGTTGTGAAAGTCAAAACGAGGCATGTCACGTTGCTCACCGGCCATGACTCCAAAAATGACAGCACAATTCCCTGCCAAGAGGCATCGAGTTCTTCTTCGATTTGCATTCTAGCACGGCCCTGCGTGACATGAAGCTTTCTATCAGCCTCCATGAGGGGTCCACTTCCATGTGACATCCTCTTCCATTGCTGTAATACGTGCTATATATATATATGCATATTTACACACAGAGATCTGTAGAAATATCATGAGATATGTAACGACAAAGCGTAGAACTGAGGTGATCATCATTGATCAACTAAGTATCAACCATTATCAACTACCACTGACTACCATTAGATTAATCACTATCAACTACCAATGACCAAGCATCTAAAATCACCTCCTGATGACTACTTGATCCTCAGCTCGCACCGCTCCTCAAGGCCATTTCGCGGCTGCCCAACTGAATGATGGCTGCCGACCTCGGGGGCCACAACGTTAACCAACGGATGCCGGACCAACCATCGAAGGTGCATCCACAGACATCAAAACAGCTATTGCAGCTATAGCAGCCACAGGAAGCAATGGCTAAAGATGTGTTTTTTTGTGACTTTCCAACTTGGTCACCTGTAGATGAACAAAAGTCACCTAGAATAGAAACATGTGAGGTGAAACTTGCCTCAGAATGGAGAGCATTGAGTTTGTCCAACTTGACGAAGGTGATGGATGGCTTTGTCAATGCATTTGCATCTCGTCGCGGTCCAAGACTATCACCGATCCATGATGCTTCAATGGTTGGACAGGTTTGCTTACTGTGGACCATGGTTGTGATAATTCATTCTATTTGTTTTGCCCATGGGAAACTGCTTTGTTGATGGGAAACGTGTTCACAATTCAACTAATTATAGGATTGATGCGTTGGCATATTTGCAACAAGAAACAGCCAAGCAATCATAGGAATGTACAACAAGAGTAATAACAATATAGAACAGCAAGTTCACCAAAGGTGGGTAGTGGTGACTGAGTATTCCCATTCAATGCGCTTTGATCATCACCAAAACAGCTTCCAGAACCTTGTTTGGCACAGCCATCAAGAAATAAGAGGAGAGGTCATGGCAACACGCCACAACAGCGGAAATCATGGGAAATCTGAGATCAAAACTCACCAACTTCCATGGAAAGCAGCTCAAACTCTGCCAGTTCCTGACACTTTCGAGGCTATGCTTCTACGACGGAAATCGAGCGAGATCATGAACTTTGAAGATTTTGCCATGGAAACATTGACGGACGTGGATATTCCGATACCCTGGTAATCATCAGTCTACACCAATCATTTCTCAAAAGTGCCCGCCCAAAGTCTCAAATGAGATGAATCCTCCCGTGATATCATCTAATACCATCATTTGATACCATCCTTGTGATATATCCATCATTTGAATATACTTTGAGATTTCAATTTGATATCACAATTTGATACCAAGGCAACAAAAGCTGACTCTTGATGCAACTTGGATGCCATGTGGCGACATTGATTTCATCCTGGTTGCCGCACTGGTTGCCCCTTGATGACTCGACTCCAAGACTTCGCCACCAGCTACGCCAGCTACGCAGCTGGTCACAGCGCCTGTCGGATGGTCTCTATGCCTGGCGCGACACCTGGCTCTGCGGATGTATGGTCTGGTTGGGTGGGTTGGGTGGGTGAGTTGGCTGCTTGGTAAACATTTGCAAGGAAAATAAATAAATAAATATATATATATACAGTATAACTGTATATGTATTCATTTATTTATTTATTTACTTATTGATTTATTCATGTAGGAGGATATACTAGGATAAGCAGGATATAGCAGGATATAGGGATATAGAATGTAACCAACAATATGAATTCACAAAGTATATACGATAGTGGCTGGTTGGTTAGTTGACTATACTTGATTCTTCTAGGAATGGAACCCTTCAAAACGGCTAGATGAGAACGAGAAACATCCAAACACCAAAACAATCTGGGCGAAAACTCTGAATGCAGCTACTTGGTCAGATGCTAAGCCTAATAATGACACTCAAAAGCGCATGTGGTAAGAACTACAGCATTGGATAACTTTTGACTCAATTGATGATGGGTAACTTATCATAATCACTCCCTTGTGATTCTAAATCACTATCCCCATTCATAACCATCGTCAACCACGATAAGCCATCATCAAATACAATCAACAGGGATGAAAACAAGCATCGTCGACCAGTTTTTAATGCAACCATTAGAAGCACGATTCAAGCATTATTCCCATCATTAAATTCATTCTTTTATGATTCGTTAACTCAACCATTAGCTGAACCACTAGTTCAACCATTGACTCAACCATTAACTGCACCATCTAACTCCAAACAGTTCGATCAATCATCCATCAACCACTCAACCAACCATTTACTAAACCAGTAAGTCAAACATCCACTCAACCATTCAGTCAACCAACAGCTCAACCTTTTACTCAACCATCTAAGTCCAAGAAAAATCATCAAACATTCATCACTCACTCATCCATCACTCACCCATCCATCAACCACTCAACCATCAACGACTCAAAATTGATCAACCATCCATCAATCATTTCCATCAATGACTCATCCACCAACCACTCAAAAATTCCATCCACCATTGGTTTCCTCGCCTCGCCATGTGAGTCGCAGTCGCGCGTCCAGTGCCGTGTCCCGGGCTTCGGCCACACTAGCGGCCACCTGGGAGTGACCAATGCTGGGGAGATGGGATGGCGGGAGGGTGCTATGAATGGTTCGGATGGTGGTTAAGAGATGGGGAAGACATAGGTAATAGATGAGTAATATATGGTTAATCAATGGGGATTAGGTCAGATATAGGTAAGATATGGAGGTAAGATAGATGGATATCATATGGACGATATGGAGATTATATATTGTTAAGACATAGGTTTCTGAAGTTTGCCAGCTCCGCCACATGGCTTGCACCACCCAGGGGAGCCTCCTGTTGCTTTCGAGCCAGTTCCGCTTCCTTGGCCTTGATTCTTTGCGCCATGTCCTGCCGCAGGTACTTTTTCCGTGCCTGGCGACCCGGTCTGCAGGGCCTTTAAACATCCTTTAAACATGCCTGCCCTGTTCAGAATCCTGAAAGAAAAGCCGCATTTGGAAGAGTAAATGATAGAATCCTGCTTGAGGACTTGTTTCTAGACACCAAACAAATTTCTCCGGAATGCAAAAACTTGACTAGATGAATTCAACTTGATGACCTACCACATCTGATCGACTGCGTGGTCAACAAGGTCAAGAGGCATCCCCTAGGCAATGGAAAAATTATGTGAATAGTCAAAAATAGTCAAAGTAGATCGTGTCTATAAGCCCTTTGGCTATCATCCATTTCATGGATTTCATATAGCACAACCCGCTCTTC
>VSDK01025490.1:179817-291085 GCA_009767595.1 Symbiodinium kawagutii | reverse complement strand
GCTCTTCCAAATCTGTAGTAATGATTCATGCGTGCCATGAAAAATAACCCCCCCTTCCGACCATTCTGGCCATTGTCCTGGCTCACAGAGATTCCCAGTGCATTGCTTGTCATAAAACTGATCATAAAATTGCTCAAATAGCACAAACTCATACAAACACTCAATCACATCAAATGGCAAACACTCATATGAACACGCAATCCCTCGTTGATCGTTTTTGGCCTCTGGTAACCATTACAATTCGAGCCAAATTGATTCACTATTCTCAGCCATTAACCAACGAGCGACAATCGCTTTAAGGTATATTCAAACGAGTAATAACCGCCAGTGTTGATCAATCACTGAACCACGAACCAACCTCCCATGAACCATAAACTAATCAGAATCATCAATCAAGCATCAAATTCAGCCGTGAATCAATCATCAATCAACCAATATTGGACAAAAATTAACCATCAACCATCAATCAACCACTATGGGTTAAGCATCAAATTAACCACCAATATGAACCATCGACTTTGCCATGAATTAACCGTGGTAAATCCATGGTCATCCCATAGGTTTCAACCTGGCGCGTCACATCGCCTCTGCATCCTCCTGCGCTCTTCGGTAGGCTTCGCTGCGCGCATTGGCCGCTGACTCGCGACCTGGACCCAGGTGGGTCGCCATGGTGAGAACGCCTCCTCCTCAGAACCCAAAAAAAGGTATAGATAGATGTTCTATTTATATATGTATATATACTGGTATATATATGTCCATGTTTCTGTATATCTGTAGATCTATCTACGAGTAGGTACAATGATACTCGTTTATGTTGTATTGCATATGTGAGTTGTCAGTGATATTTGCAACATTTCTAATGTAATATATCATGTTGCACACTATACCAACTTCCCCAGTTGCATTGACCATGACACATGAACGCTTAGGAAGTACACCAATGACTTGTGGCTTGAAAAGCTCGTGGCACCAGCTTTCCTCGAGCTTTGCAGCCCTCCTCTCCCCACCTTCCAAATCTTCTCGAAGTTTTCTGCGCTTGGCATCTTCTTGAGCATGTCGCTCCTGGTGAGTTGCCAGTATAGCTTGGCTCACAGCAACCCCAACTGAAGGGAGAAAGTGAATACTTACAGCTGGAAAATATCGTCAATGAGTTTCAACAAACATCAACAAAGATCAACAAACATCGACACATGCACAAGCAAACAACAGCCATACCCTTAAATTCTTGAGACATGTCTGGCACTCTCAATTGGCTTCCAGGCTCCTCTAAGTCACGAGCTGCCTTGCGCTTCCTGCAATCACATCCAGCATCGTCGGGCCGCAATGAGGACATGGCTGTGGGTCATATCTTGTGTCACTGGATGTCACTGGATCTCCCCGGATGTCCCTGGTGAACATGCTGAAAATCTACAGGACATATGGTGCACCACCGTGTCCGAAATCATTGCTGGCTTTTATCCCCCTATGATCAATCCACGCCCTTAACCAGGGTGGGTGACTTGCCTTTATCATTTACACTATGGATGCACTCCCTTGACCAACTACTGCGCCATTGCCAATGTCTCGCTGTGGGACATCTTGTACTCCTGGTGAACACTCCGAAGATGACCAAACTAAGCCTTATTGGGTTGCCGTGGGTTGTTCCATCGCAGGTCTCCTCCAAAGGAAAATCACTGATAATCCTGGTGTATCATAGCTGACCGTGCTCGATTCGAATGGGTTGATAATGGATCGATATTAACAAACCACTCATATCTAGGAAAAATCCCAAGCTAGTGAAGGCAAACTTGGGGTCGTTTGTTAAGAGCTGGCCCCTGTCATGTTCACTTATCCATACTTATCCACTAATTAATCCTGATTGGAGTGTTCACCTATCCAAGTTTGATTGTACAGGATCCAAATTCTTCGTCTCCTGTCCAGTTCTGATCTTCGAACGGGATCCAACCTCGGTCAGCAGTGCTTGGGTCATGTTTTTGCGGTCCATGAATGATCGGCAGCGACAAATCGTATTTGTAAAGGGTTGCGCTATTCCGTACAAATTCATTAAGCCATACTTATGCTATATAGAAACAAATAGGTTGCTTGAAACATGCTGGACAGTGGCTTCTTGATGCTTCTTATATAAAATCCAATGATAGTGGTTCATTAGTAGAGGAGTTTAAACATGTCATGGTTGTCTGGTGCACAAATGTCAAGAATAGCAGTCGGCCCTCGTGGTCAAGAATGGAAAATCCATGTTAATCCCTCATTATCAAAGCCCAGAAACCCGAGTTCAATGAGGAGTTCCTGAGAGAACGCTGTGGGGTGGGCCATGTTGGCCGTTTTTACTCGGCCTAACATGTCCAACCTGGAACGAGTTTGAAGCAGTTTGAGGGCACCTCACAACCTGCAATGATGGGCAAAAGTTTTGCTTGGTAACCTGTGTACATCCTTGGTACCCTTAGGTATTCCATACGCCACTTCTCGCCATCAAGACCCACTGTAAAGCTATAAGATCTCCCCATCACACCACTGTAAGCTGTGTCATGAAATGTATCGATATACCCATCATGCCAAAATGAGCCCCCAAAATCCTGGGTACCACCTCATGCAGCCAGGCTACAACAGGTCCTGCACAGGCAGTTGATCCCTGTGGGGAAGCTACAGCAGGTCCCTCCATCCACTGCAGGTCATTGTAGGTGAAGAAACGTCACGGTTCCGCAATACATTTTTGATGAATGGCTGGGGTCAATACCTTAGCACCCTGGTGAACATCCAATAAATGATCCAATTGGTTTTGATGGGATATGAACCAGTAGGTTGATATAAATTGTTCACCTACCCAATTTGTTGGTCGGGTTGATATGACCCCGTGGCCATGTCTCGAGCTCCTTTGCCCGCGTCAATCGATCGAACTTCGCTGCTGCCTCGCTTCAAGTTGACACCAGGACCCGAAACCAAATTGGTCTTCAGGCGAAAAGAGATAAAGATTGATAGTTGATATGATAGTGTTGAAGCTGGTCTGGAATACCTATCTCAGAACGCCAATAGGCATCCAGTTGAGACTGCAAAATCATCGCTTCTCGCCGGTCAAGGCATTGGTTGACACATCAACAGTGTGGCAAACAGATTCTCCGGATGTCGAATCAAGCTCTCAACAGCCCACACAGTTGGTAGCAGGCTAGGCTTGCAACCTCCTCATCATCAGGATTTCCTTAGCTGTAACAGCACTGGGCATCACTGGATTGTGCTTGGCCAGTCACTTAGGCATGACAAGTGCCCTGACGCCGAGCCATACTCCACAAGCCAACCATCACTGGCATGACTAAAGTGTATCTCCCACCACGAAGATGCATCGAATCTTTTGGATCCTATCATGTCCTACCCCCACATACCCCCACGATTGACTTTGCTTTTCGAGCTTCACCCTTTAAACTTTCATGGGAGCTGGGTTGGATCAGGGTGCAATCTCATGCCCAGTGGCTGTCTGGGTGGCACTTCAGGGAAATCTTTCGATATGCAGTCTGCATCGCGGCTCGGATGAAGACGTGGGAATATGCGATGCACAAGTTGATTCACTGGACGATCTACAGAATGATCCACTTGGTAAGGGAATGGCTAAGGACCAAGGACATGCTAGTCTGGATTGTGATCCCTTGCTGCAACTCTGCCGCTCTTGCACCTTGATCTCCTTCTCTCCAGCATCATCTTCCAAACCCAGCAACTCGTAGGCACCCTCCAAGTCATCGTCCTTTCCAAAACAACTTGGATGATTCCGATATTTCTACATCCAGGTATTTTCTGTATGTGTTTATCTATCCATGTGTTCTCGATGCATTCATGTACGCATTCTTGACTCTTAAATGTCCATAATTCCATACATATACTCTTGGAAGTATCCATTCATGGTGGATCTCCCAAAAGAATCCCCAAAAAATCTGACCATGTCTGACAAAGGGAAGAAGCAAAATGGTCATAACTAACCATAATAAAGATTCATAGAGCATCCGCTGATTCTGCACATCCACAGCTGCCCTTGACCGCCGTGGTCCTTCCCTTTGCCCACAGCTCCACCATCGCCCATGGTAAGCGAACGAGGCAGCCAGCTGCTGTGACTCAAAGGATCTTTGCTGAGTTGGCTCTGTCAGAGTGAATCTGTACTGTAAGTATGGCTCAGAAGGATGCTAGAAAAATAGCGTTTCACTACACTTGTTTGGTTACAAAGGATTGTTGCTTCATAATTGGGGCTCAGAACACTGGTTTGTTTGCGTTCATGGTAGCTGAGTATGGTTTATGGGGATTCATGATGGTTTTTGATATTTGATAAGCCGCTTCAAAGCTCTCAAAGAATCAGATATGTGGCCGCATACTTTTGCGCTTGCTGTTCAAGGTCTGAGCCAAAACCAGCTGCCAGAATTACAAGACATGCAGCGCTGGCTACAGCATGTCATCACAAGTCAGGTCAGCATATTACCTCCCTTGGTCTTGTCTCAATCAAAGCAAACAGCAGCGCAAGGTGCTGAATCAAAGTCTTCGATCAGCACAACATGGCTGGTGCACCGCTAAAAGACGAAGCATTCCAAAATAGAAGTTCTTGTCTGCGTGGGCAGGCACCTGCGGCATCTTCACTAAAGACTTCCAACATGGTGAGGTCCGTTGTTGCCATTCGGAACATCGAGCCCTGCCTCAATGGTTGTGATCCCCATGCCGGGCTGCGTATAGGTCATCATTGGAACCTGTCATCAGGGCAAGCTTTTTGAGACGTTGAAAATTTTCACGCAGTAAGAACAGTTGATCATGAAGAGCACAAGCAATTAAACACGAACTATCAACTACTCTTGAAAAATTATGAATCACTCCTTGAGATACCCTGATACTATCAATCGATCAATCCATGATACCATATGATACCCATCTAACGGAACTAACCCTTGTAGATACCCATCTCATCATTTGATTATGAACAATCGATCAATCCATGTAGATATTCGATACCCATCTATTTGCCCATCCATTCATTGGAATTCATGATATCTGATACCATTTAAATTTAGATACCCATCTAGGGGATTGTATTATATCAGATACCATTTAGATATCCATCTATTGGAGATATCGTGTTGCCTTCCACCAGTTCCAAAGCTTCCCAGTGGATCAACACTTTGAAGGCCTCGCCAGGTGCTAGACCTGCACGGCGATCCTTGAAGGGATCCTGTCACGACGACCATGCGCAGGTGGCCGCGTGACCCAAGCTGCAAAGGCACGTACACGTACAACATCTATGATACTGCAATCGTAAGGGGGGGGACCCTACCCTTGGGGGGGACTGACGAACCGCGAACCGGGATCATAGATCTATACCTGCATCTTCATCCAGGCGCTTATAAACGCCTGAATGGAAATATCAGCCTGACATGGGTTATGTAGATTATTTCTGCCTGCGGGCAGATTTGTTTTTTCAGGCGGAATCTGTGGGCCGTAGGGTGTTGCAGGATTTTGAAGCAGAAATCCTGTTTAGTCATCTTTCCATTTTTTGAGAAAATAGTTCGGGCGGAACTTCGCGGGCTTCGGGCGTAACTTCGCAAGCTTCAGGCGGAATTGCCCGTACCCCATATTTTGGTTGAAACCAATTGTGGTTCTCGAGTTTGGCATTTCTTAAGAGGCCTGTTGTTTTCAAGAGATGCTTGAAATGCCTTCGGGCGGAACTTAGACCCTCAGGCGGAATTTCGTGATTCGGGCAGTTATTTCTGCCTGAAAGATTTCGGGCAGAAATTAACGCCTGCGCGAAGATCTAGGTATGTGTATCGAATACATTCTATATTCTATATACATATTATAATATTGTGAACTACTGTATATGCATCTACGTTGTGATGTCATCTTGATTGTGTGTTGATCCATACCACATTGAATTCAATCCACAAACCTGGGTCATATCAACCTGGACCCCTGCGGCTGATAAACACAATGCCAAGCTGGTTGCATGGCACTTTCTTCGGGCACACACTGGGCAACCGGATAGGTTGGATAGGTCGCAGTCACGAAAGCTTCAAACAGCGAGAATTATCCATTTTCCATGCCTGCAAGGGTCTAAGTGAGGAAAACTAGTGCTATCCCAAGTGCCCCGAACAAATACCCAGCTTACAATTAGCACACTCCAGGTGTCACCAGGTAACGAACCCCATGACCGACCCAAGTTGTCGAACAGTTGAAATCGGTCCACCGGGGCCATGGGTCCTCCATGACATCTTCTTCATCTAAGATGAGCTGCGCAGGCTGCCCCGGCACCACCCTGAGAGCGGCAGAGATATCCATTGCCATCTACCGGCTGATAACGTTCCACAACGGTTCATTCATTCATGGTTGGTAGTGGTCCATAGTGGCTATTTCATTGGTTACATCATTTTTGATTAAAGCTGGAGTAACTAATGGCTGACTAATGGGTATCAATGGTTAAGGAATCTTACTGATGGTTTTGTAACACTAGAACATGATGAGTGATAGTGGTTCACGATGGTTCATCTCACAATGCGTAATGTTGGTTCATAAATGTTGATGATGGCTCTTGAAGTAATCAGCATCCAATAACTATGGGACACCTCTTACACCACTCCTGATCGTTTCACGAGTGCAATGACTTCCTCACATCAATCCCAAGTTGTCCACAAGCTGAATGATCATTTCCACGGCAATCTCTATTTTGTGAGGGGTACCCAATGGCTCGCCATCGCGACCTCCATACCCATAAACACAAACAAAGGATGCGAACGGATGTGAAATCCGTGGATATCTGAATCTACCCCAGATTGTTGGCTATGAGCTGGCTGAGGGCCGCGCACAGCCATCTTTGCTGCAACAGCCGCCACTTGCTGTGAGCCACCACCCAAGTCGGCGAAGGCTTTCCTTCCCTGGGAAAACTACCGATAAACACCATCATTTGACCAACCATCAAGTATCCATCACTATCAGCCAATCACCAATAAGGTACAAGTAGCAAGAAGTAATAGGCACTTGGTTTCATCTCTACACAATATATGTACTATAGGTAGTGTAACATCTCTACTATAGTTGTTACGCAGTTTCCACACGCGACACTACCTCAATGTGTCCAACTTCACTTCAAAATTCATCAAGGTGTGGCATGGCTGAAGCGCAGTTCCAGTGGGCCATGATGCAAAGGCATCTACATGTCATGGACCATGAAATTTCCAACCATCAGTTCGGAGCTATCCCAAAGCTGTTGTAACCCATGTGGGTGATGTCGAACTCCCTCACAGATCCTCACAAAATAAAGCAAATATATGCAAATATATGCAACTATATGCAACTATATGCAACTATTGACGAGCACCGGCAAGCCCAAATGAGTTTGTTGCCCTTCAATTTTTTGCGTTCGCTTCGACATCACATGAAGTCGTCGGCATCCAACTCCTATGCAGTCGGTTGCTTGGCCAATCAGTCGGTGGACTGATGATGGGATTCGGTCGTGGTATTGGCTATGGAAGATCTCCAAAAGCTTGTCCCTTTGCCGCAGCTTTTCACTGATGAAACACAAACTCCTATCACACTTGATCACACCCGGTCTATAGAGTCAAACTGCTCGGCGTTTAAGCACATCTCAAGTCCAAGTCGGTGGGAGAACTGCTGTTGACTCATCTCAATGTGAATCAGATTGATCACTTTATCCCTATTGGGTAATGGGAAAAAACAAACGTCAACATGATGGCTGGTTGGTGGTTTGCTAATGACTACTAGGGAAAACAGAAAATGTTTTAAACCACGAGCCAGATGGTGATTGATGGTAACTCATCTCATGGCAATGGTGACCACCATGGTAACTCACCTATTTAGCTGATGATGGTGATTACCGACTCATCTCATCCAACGAATCTGCCCTTCTGCTCCTGGCCCTTCTGTCCATCGTCAACTCCATCGTCGCTGAGGCCAGCATCACTGGCAGGGCAAGGCACCATCTTGGGAGCACAAACTGTCGAATGCCAGGGGTGCGTAGCCTCTTGCTGCGTAGCCTTTTGCTATGCCTCCAAGGGGTTCCCTCACTGCTGGTGATGCAGAGTGCGCCTTTACACTGTGTATGAAATGCAAATGGATGAAATATTGCATGCATATATGATCTGATGTACCTGGACGCTCTGTACGATGGCTGGTCATTACTTTCGGCGTGTCCCAACAATTCGGTACCCTGAAAGCATCTAGAAACAATAAGTTTCCGTTTCGAACCACATTGAGTAATTTGTCACATCCAATGGTGCCTTAATTCGCTTCAAACAAGCAAACCACCATGAACATGCTTACATGCTCAGCACATGGCGGGGGTTGATCCAGTGTCAATGTGAGCCTTGGAATCCTTAGAGCGTGGCATTCGCTGGCGCACCTGTCGATGTCGCCAATCTCCGGCATCGGAAAGCGCAAGACACCGGCGATGCCGCTGAGCTTCTGCAGTGGTGGATTTCGATCAAAAACCATGTCACTGAGGTGGCTCATGACATCTCATGACGCCCAACAGTGGTAAATTGTTGTTGATGTTTAATCATATATGTATAGAAGTGTCAAACTTTGAATGATGGTTAACAATGTTTGCTTCTGTAATTTGATCAAAGAACAAGTGTTAGGGCGCGCTCATCCACCATTCTTGATCCCCAGTGAAGGGTGCACCACCGCTGGTGCAAGGGGTATGAGTGAGAAACACTGAAGAACATTTGGGTATAGACACTTATCAAAGGACATGGTCGTTTCTGGGTACATACTCGCCCTTGAAATGTATGCTCCATAGAACATAGTACATCAAACAAGAATCACTCGCATTTGCTGGGACAGCTGATGATAATTCACAAACAAATATCACTGTGAAGGAGCTTACCTACCAATAAAGTGATCATGTCCCAAACGCCTTTTTTTGGGAGGTCTATGGATCTGTCAATGCTAACATAAAAGTCGTACGACAAGAAATGACAGCTAGGTATGATACCAAGATACTGACATAAACAATGCATAGACTCCCGGCTTGTAACCGTCACGAATCACGAATCAATCAATGCTACATTCTATACATGCTGTATAACTGAAGACTCATATCCATTCATGTTGATTCATTACTAGCATGATCAATTTATCCTTAATCCCCATTGATCATGAACCACAAATATTGACCACAGACAGAGGAAAGGGATCGGCAACATACCAGTAGAATCAGCGACATACCCATATCATATGATTATATGTATACACAATATACACTGTCTACGATTTATCAACCATTGTTTTGCTTCAATGTTCATTAGAGGAAGGGGATGGGCAACATTTGATGGTTGTCAATCACTACCAGTATGCACTATTACCAATTCATACCAATTATATAATAAAACAAATATTCAACCCTGAATATCAACAACACTGATGAAATACCTCAATTATCAACACCAAATATTCAACCTCAATTGACTAATCATTCAACATCGATCATTCAACCTCAATTGTCACCACCAAATATTCAACCTCATATCAACCCTGGATATCAACAACATTGGCTCAATACAATCATTATTCAACTTTTATTGTCACCACCAGATCCCTTAAGGGTCAACAACCCACCTGCCGCACCGTGTCTGCCGTGTCTCCTGTAGCTGCTCACCACTCACATGCTGCGAGGAGAAGATCTGACAGGTGGCTCCCTGGTGGGTAGCGCTGGGTTGATCCACGGTGGATGATCAGCCGGTGCCAAATGTGACGGCAGTGGATCTGTGGCAGTGCCTATCAGTGCCTGTGCTGGTTAAGTGGTTTTCTATCTATATTAGTTGAGTTTCTTGTATGATTTGAACATAAACTGACGATTCATCATGCTTGTGATGGAAAAGGAAAAAGCAAGCAATGCTTCCAGTATGGCACAAAAACATGGGTTTTGTGGGGTAGCCAAGGAACTATGTCAGGTGCCACTTCGTCAATTGCTAATGGCGAAAATACTTCTTCGATTCACTCTCATATCACATCATAGCATTGCCGTGATTATGGTTAAATTGATCATAGTTTCTCTCATTCACCATCCACCATCTCCTTCTTTCTTGACGTCTGTTGGTGAAGAACTTGCACCTGGCCTGATCTCTCGCGTTCTCCACCATGTCCACGTACCTGTACAAAACTGAGAATCGCAAATCTATAAACGCTAGTAACTTTTAATCAAACAATGTCAAGCCATATCATTAAACAAGCATTCATGAAGAAATCATGATCGAGGATGATTATGCAAGACTTTTCAACGGCCAAGATCAAGCTCAAGCGCACACTATGCAAGCTTCTAAGAGCAACACATCCAGCTACGACCAGAAGTGGCTGACACCATATGCCCGCTCACTGGCGTCTGAGCTTCACGTTGGCATTTCGAAAGAGCGAATCGACTACCTGAGGCCGCTGGAGGACATGAAGAGGCATCTCTCATGGGGACATGTGGCTGTTCCTTGAGCCATAGGGAACCCATGGGCTTCCCCAAAGTTATGGCTGGTTTATTGCTCTAAATTTGAATCAACAAGCAGGTCACATGAATGACTTCTCAGGTACTTCGATCCCTTTAATCCCTACTGTTGGGGATACATGATGATCCCCTTCATTCCTGGAGATGTTGCTGTTCACATATCTAGGGAATTGGTCCAACCACTATTTAGAATGATGAGTTTTGTTGGATAATAACTGAACTTGGTCGAATATCTTATCTGGCTGGTGGCTTCAACCCCTGTTAAAAGATATGTTTGTCACTCAACCACGTTGAAATACTAGGGACAATAAGCCCCCAACTAGATATTCATGGTACATCCCCTATTCTTGTTGATTTTTCCCTATGTTAAATCATAAACTATGAGTCATGAACCATCCATCATCATATTCCCCATTCACCAGCAGTCATTCACCATAAGTCACTAGCCATGAGTGACTAACCACGAGTCACTAATCATCATCTGGCTGTGGGTCAAAACCCCGTACCCTTGGTTCCCCTATCGCCATTGTTTTCCCTATTGTTGCTGGTTATTGTCCCCCATGAAATTGCTTGGTTAATATTGACCCATAGCCATATTGATAAACCAGCCCAAGTTCAGCTGCTCGATAGCTGGTGGCTGATTTTTGGTTAACCACGAGTCACTAACCACAAATCATCAATCATAATCAATCATCATCTTCATTATTGGTTGGTTAATATTAACCCATTGTTTTCCCTATTGTTTTCCCTATTGTTGCTGGTTATTGTCCCCCATGAAATTGGTTGGTCAACTGCTTGACCCATAGCAATCTTCATTGCCACCGCCGAGTTGCCATGAGCGTCTGCACCGCGCACTTCTCGATGGCCTCAAAGACCTGGCTACCGTCAGATGGTCACCCCTAACACCCATGGGACCCGAATGCCGCGCCATCGCACCTGCTTGGGGCCATAGCAAACCCGATCAGGCCTTAGGTGAGTTGGAAGACTCACTGAGATGAAGTGAAACCCAGGTGATGAACTTTAACTGAAACAATGTCAAGCCATGTTAATCACTCAGGTGATTTTTGTTGCTCAGCTGATGCAAGTTGTGGTAGCTCAGCCCATTCCAAGACTGCAGATCTGCTCTGAGCTCCAGACTCTCTCTGCACCATGACATAAAACTCTTCCAATGCCTATGATCAATGGGGAGGACTACTTCGATTAGGAGACTGCCAACAAATCCTTTGGTGATGGGGTTTCAATTCCAACAAAGAATTCACAGTCTTTTGATTTTCCAATATTGATTGATGTTGATTGTTGTCTGAAATTTTGTTGGGATTTGCACCTATCTGTGACAAATGCACGGTGAGTGAAATGGTGACAATCTTGATATGCATCAAACAGTCCTTGCATGTCCTTGCTGAATTCCATAAAGACCGAAGCAACATGAGCAAAGGGTCAATATATTGAAAACCAAAATCTGATAAGTCTATGCTATGCCTTGCTATGCTATGTCTTTCTTTGTGGCAATGTAGTAGTGGACTGTGAAACCTCACAGAGGCACTAAGGACAAGAGGCATGTCAGCTGTCCAGTTTGCGCCTTCAAATGTGCAGCAGCCTTCGTGTTGGCTATGCTTTTTTGAACCTGGCGTGGCATTCCCATGTCATGGTGCAGGCGTCTGGAACCTCGCAAACGAGAAGGTGTGTTATTTGTTGTTGCGTTCTACTATGTTGGTGGCTGTACAGCTGAAATACATTTTAGCACGGCACGTACTGGCCTCCTTATGATGACCCCCAACCAGGCCTGCTCATCTGACAATAGCTCCTTCAGCGCCTGCTTGTGCCTCGGCAAAGGGAACATCCACCGGCTTCAAGTTGGGGCAAAGAACTCGTTGGAACCGGTGATGAAATCAGCTTCCATTGATGGTGAATTGATGGTTCATTTCTGATTAATTGGTGTTGTTTCATTGACTTTTATATATTCTTAAATATTGCGTTTATTGATTTGTAAGTTCCAATATCTTCCAGTTTTCCAGAGAAGGCTCGGAATCATGAAGCGTCAAGAAACATTCAAGCAACGATTCACCCAAATAGACGCAAAACTAGAATCAACTATCACTATTTGACACCTTCTGACACCTGAAATGTTGGCTAACATTATTAACATCATTAACTGCAACTACGTTTGACCATGATTAACATGATTCACTCAAAATTCCCACTAAAATAATGGTCACCAGAATCAATCCTGCAGTCTGTACAAGCCATTTAACTAGTGGGATCTAGTGGGTAACTATGGTTAATAATGAATAATAATGGCTAATCGTGGTCAATCCTGCTTAGATCTCTCTGATTGGGACCCCTATCCATTGGCAATCTCCATGTCTCGCCCAGGTGCACACAGGAGGCGTGGACAGACACGAAGTTGCTCTTCTTCTGCAGCAGCAAAGTGTCCCTCGGAACGGCGTCACAAATCTTCAAAATTGTGGGGGGGTTCTCAAGCCCTAGGGGTTACCCCAAAAATGATTGAGATTTCTGGCTGGGGGAAGTGGAATACGTTTGACAGGGGACAAGTTAATAAGAGGATCTGGTTCGTGGTTGAACCACCCCTAGGGAAAATATGAGTCTACCAATCATTTGTTGATAAGTCCTAGGGCAAATTCAGAATCTTTAAAACCACCAACCAGAAGCTAATTCCTCCTGTCACTCCAAGTTTTACCAGCTCGGTGGCGGGTCTTCTCGGCATAAATAAAATTGACTGCACACTTTGCTGTATTTGAACCATACCAGATTGAGCATGACTTCATCTTGCACCAAGACATGTGACCTATGACTCATGACTGGAGTTCTAAGCTTCACACCCTGACTGTGTTGCCTTCTGAATCATCCAGGATAGGAAATCATCCTGTGCTGGGCATTTCTTGCACATGACTTGATCGTCAACTCATTCATTGTGCCATCAACGTGGTCCAAGTTGAGCGCCGAACCACTCTCTTTGCAGAGTTGTCCATCTGTTCAGTCCATCCCTTTGTCAATCAGGCTTTCTAATCTGATCGATATCAAAGTTGTCCATCAAATTCTGCTGATTTCTTTTCCAAATCTCATGTTCAACAAAAATCCGCCAACTTGGCTGATCAACCATTGCTCCCTCGAAGTGCCGTATCAGCTTGCGCTTAAAGCTGCTAAGGCTTAGGGGGTTGGCATCACCAGGGCACCGCAGCCTTGACAAATCCAGGGCCCGCAAGCAGGACACACTTCACCAGGTCCAGGTTCACATGGTCCTTGATGCCTTGATACACCTGGCCCACAATCAGAAGCCCACACCTGGTGGATTTCTTTCACCACTTTTGCTGTTTAGCTTTCTGTTTCAGATCGCTTGTAGGTTTAGCAGATTTCTTGAAAAACGTTCCACTTTGAGCTGTTGAGCTTTCTGTTTGCTGGTGGTTGTGGCCATCTATAGCAAGCTGATAGCAACCTGACCAACCACCAGTAGCTCAGCAACGGATAGCAACGCATATATCGGCTGTAGATTTTGTAGCAGTTTCATCCTCCACGGGTTCCTCCCACCTGCTCGAAGAATCGCACCAAGGCCTTGTCGTAGTTGGTGGTTGTGGCCTCAGGGCATCTCTGTGGGCATAGCAAGTGCTTAGTTTCTGAGCACAAGATTTTGTCATGAAACCAAGTACTCATTGAATATCTTAGAATCCCTATAAAAACGAATGATCTGACAATCATTCATGTGTAATAGCTATCGTTATCACATCCTGCTACAATTCCACTCTTGAAGGCAGATATTGCAGCTGCGGTGATTGAGTTTCTCATGGATCTGTGGGCCACATGCAACTCCCTGGGGTCCGCACGCGCTTCTTTGGCAGGGCCACCGACACTCGGTGAACATCTTTGGCCAAGACCTGCGCAACGCTGTTGGCCCATGTGCGGCCAGGAAGCAAACACAAGCTGACACGATTAGTAACGGGAGAGAACATGATGACAGTAATCAAATGACAATCGAAATGATAATCATAGAATATAATCATCTAAATCGATATCTAATTGATCGGGTTCACATGGCCTGGAAAATCAACAAATGTTTAGAGTTGTTGGGGTCCGCATGCAAATGAATGTTGGCTATCAAGCTGTGCGGAAACCACTCAGCTCAAAGTCATGACCATCAATGAAAATCCCTACTGGATCAATTTAATGCGGACATGAGTATATTCTATCTACATGCACTTGTTTATATGAGTTTATACGTCATGCAGCATGCATCATTCTATGTACATATTATCATACCATTATAATCACTTGATCATAAAAACATATAAAAACTGTCAACAAAAGTTAATTAAAAAGTCCCCTCCACCTTCCAAGTCCAAGGGGCCGCTGTTAAGAGATGGAAGTTCGCCATGCCGGCCTGTGAGTCGAAAATTTCCATGCGACTGATGCGACTCACGATGCAACTGGAGCCATGTGCTTCGACCCTTGCAGCCGTTGACATCCCCAAGGGGTGGCATGGCAAGACTCTGAGCCCTGCCATTTTTTTCTATGAATCCATCGGGCTCACGGCGGTGCAGCTCAGCGGCAATCACCTGCCAGGGCTGGAGCGACTTTCCGGCTGTGGTGTCCCCAGCGAATCAAAAATGATCATTTCTGTATCTTCATATGCAAAACGAATATGTTTCTCATGGGTATCTTTTTTCCCCTAGATGGAGGTACCCACCACCCACCAGCTGTTCGAAGTGGTCTTTTGTGGAAACGAACCGTGTCTCACGTCCAGTCTCTGGGCCTCCACTGCCTCCTGGGCATTGCAAAGTTCCAAAGCGCCTCTGAGCTGGACCCGAACAACGGGGAGTTTCGACGCTTGTCCGGGGTCCAAGGCTAAAAAGTGTCAACTTGGGGATGTTTGAGGCTACTCCTATGTGAAATATCATGAAATATCTATGTATCAGAATGTATCTATATCATCCATTTAATATAGGATATGCACTATGATGTATAGCATCCATGTATTGGCCTACAAGTTCTATGCCTGTTGACTTCTAATCGTCCACCGTCTTGCACTTTGCATAACGTCAGCGGTCGAGCAAGCGCCAAAGAAAAAGAGTGTTCAGATGAGTTGGGAATGAACTTGCCAGTCTTTCCCAATACCAGATGTAGGTTATCCAGTAATCTATCAATAATTGGTACCCCCAACTGTCCACGATCTTTGTGCAATTCTTGGGATGAGGACATCATTTAGGGACACACCCCACATCTTTCTGATCGAAAAAAGTTCTCGGCCTTGCAAGTCTTTGAGCTCCTCTTCGGAAGCTAATGCCAAGAAGGCAGGATTCTTCGCTCCTTGCCCGAACAGAAGCCCACTCACCCAGAACGATCTAAGACCAATCAGAAAAGTTGTTCCTGTTACAACGAATCGTTTCACCATCAACCAATGTTCCAAGATGTTCCAAGCCTTTCAAATGACAAGTGGCTCCATCTTCCCCAATGAAAGTCAAATGTCCCATCATAGAACCCCAAAAAGGTGAGGCCTGACTTGTATCACCTGCCCATGGGACCCACGTGTCTCCTGTGCCGCATTGCACCAAGTGCTTCATCAGTTCCTCCTCCTGCTCCACCCGCCCCAGCTGCGCCAGAGCCACTGCAGCTGTGGCGATGCTTCGAGGGTCTGGGAGTCGACCTGGGGCCATCCAAGCAGGACAGTCACCAGCCATGTTCTGCATCTTTCGTGCATGTCTGATCGATGATTTCCATTGACTTCCCCCCCTGAATTGTGGACTCCTTGGGCACTCACGCTCCTATGTGCCGACATAGATATGATGATGTTTGGGTGCTTCACGATGGTTCCAGTTGTTGACCCATAACAGGTTGGATTTCCAGAGCTGAAACCTATCTGTGCTTGACCTGACACCATTTCCATCACCTCAACTGCTTGGGGTGGGCCCCCCGACCAACTGATGCAGTGGCATCCTTTGACGTTGTTCCTGGTGGCTGCGAGACCACCGACACTCGAATCAGATTGCTGAATGGATTCACACCTGGTTCTCTAAGGAAATTGATCTTCCAATGTGTGTTGAGAAAGGGCACGATGGGAACCAGCTTGCGGGAAGTCAGCTCCAATCTTGGAGCTTGACGATGCTTGAAGCAGGTTTACTCACTCACAGGGCTGCAATCGACCAACGTGGGATTCGGCCATCAAGATTTGCAGCCGTCAAGTAAAAGATTTCCAACATCCCAGTTCAAGAAATAATGTCGGTGACCAGCGTGGAGTCATGGCATTGTAGGGATGTGAACTACCCACGGCTTTTGGATACTTGACATTGACCCATGGCCATGTTGCCACCACAGAACGGTGTGTACCATCTCCTCGTCGCTCCAAGTCTTCCTCATGGCCAGCCAGCAGTTGTCCAAGCAACCTCAAGAGTTGGCAGTGAAAATCGAGGTGTTGCAATAAGAGTGATCCATGGTTCATCAGAGCTCAAGTACCAAGATATATCAAGATGGTTGATAACAGCTATGAAGATGCTTAACAGTTCTTGATTGTACAGCATGGTTCATAAGATTACAGAGTGGCTAATCGCAGTTCTTGATGATACAGCCCAGAGTAAACCTGTGCAGACATGTACAGACAAAACACGAGCACCTGAGCGACTTTGATAGGACGTCCATGAACTTCATCGGGATCATGTTGAACATCTTCGCTCCATGTCATGTGACCCAAGTACCCCTCGCGAGCTCATCTGGTATCAACAAGTGATGAATGCCGGGGTTCCAGCATCATTCTGATCCTTCCCAACGAAAGGTTGATGTTCACAATGCCCAAAACTCAGGCGTTGCTAAAGCCACTGAGGATCCAGTGGGGTATCCCCAGTGGTGGTTGGTTCTCTAGTCGTGGTGTCGCCTGCGGTCACCCGCCACAGCCAACCAGTGCCGAGGTGCTGCGTCATGGACTGCGTGGTGCTGTCTGTGAGCTCCATGGATTTGTGCGACTGCGCCTGCTCCACAGCGAGGAATCCAAGGTTTGGGAACTGATGGAACTAGTTGTGAGTATAGAATATATTGGTGTTGATTATAGTAAATCAATGTAAATCATATTCTATGATCATATATATGTATTTAAATAAATGATATATGATATATGTATTTGAATAAATGATATATTATGATATTGTGTATGTGTTATGAATTGAGGATTTGGATGTATCTGGATCGTGTTGGCTATTACAAAATTGATCGGAATCCAATATGAAACGTTGATCTTCAAAACGGATTAGACCACAACTAAACCACAAAAAGTCCACCAAATAATGACTCATAAAACACCATCATCCAGTGTTGGCTGAGCATGATCAGCCATGATGCCCATGATCAAATCAGCCACTATGAACCATGTTAATCCATTGGACATTGGTTATCAAACCTATCCAGTCGTGAACAACTGGTCAACCATGGTGTTAAACCACCCATCGGTTGCCTATCTTCATCAAAATCGGTTGACCATTCATGAAATTATCAACCAGTGATTGATAGTGATTGACAACGAAGAGGGTATGGTTAACCCCTGGTTTTTCAACCACCATCCCAGCCATGATCAACTTTAGTGATTTCAGTGGTTAACCATCAACAGCTGTGGCTGGCAGCTCACCGGCAACAGGCTGAGGCAGTGCAAGAGCTCCGCCAACGCCGCAAAACCTCGTGTAGCCTTGGCGCCCGCAAGCCGCGACCGTCAGACTTGTTGATATCTAATGGTTGGTATAGTGGTTAATTAATACATTTAGCTTGTGAAATTGATGGTTAACAATGGGTGATAATGGTTCATGATTGGAGTTCACTAACGTGCAAGGACCGGAACCAACTGAGCTCTTGGGGGTACCCTCCTGAAGCAACAGTTGAGTTATCTCCAGGAAACGGCAAACAACCATGAATTGGCAACGGCGCTTCTATAGCTTCACATTGATGCTCTGTCGTCCTGAGCCCCTGCACCTGCTGTGGTCGCGTAAAGGGCAACGGACCCACACCGCGGCCACCCTGGCGCATATGCTGCTGGACAGAATGGAACAATTGGGTTTTGAGTCACGACTTCCTTTCGCCGAAATCGATAGTTATGGCGGGAGCTCACTTTGACGCATCGCAGTCATCAAAATCCAGCATCCCTGGTGCGATCCCAAGAATGAGCAGACTAGTCACTAGTCAAGCTGTTTTAGGTATGTTCCCTCCCACACCATGCCCAAGTACAAATATTTGTTCATTTTTGATTCGATAGGGAAACAATGGAAAACCATGGAAAACCATGGAAAACCGACCACTTCTGGGTGGCCCTGCTTGCGACTCACATGGTCTCAGTCAACCCCCCTGGCCACCCCGAAATCTCTCCACTTCGTCCTGCAGCAACTCGTCAAACTTCAGTGCCAGCGCGGCACAGATGCGACCTCGAGGAATTTGCGGGTGAAAGTTACGACCGTAGTCCATGGAGGTCCAACAGTTCATCAACCCGATTCTTCGTGGTACAAGTAAAACACAAGCAAACTATGGATAACTATAAAACAAAAATTATGGGAATCAATGGTTATCACCATGGTTTCATTCTTTATGGATAACTATGGTGTAGCTCTTGGAAATAATGGTTATGAATATGGACCTAGTGGCTGCAATCATGTTCATGGACGTTCATGGTAACTGCTTTGAACACACAATCAAGAAACAGGTCTTTCAAGCGTATTGGTCGATTGGAATGAAATGGTGCCCAGCCATGCCAAAACAGCTTTTTTCAAAGGAACACCGCCATTCTGGAGGCTTCATCTGACAAACAGACCTTCTCTGCTCAATTCTGAGCGCCAGGGGGAAAACTCAAAATCTCACTGACATGGGTTGCCATGTTGCGAACTATGTCGCAAATGTCTGACTTCAACGAGCTGGCTCACTCAGAAGCTGTTGCAAAAAGCCTCAACTTCTGCTTGGACCAGCTCGTTTAAGACACACATCTGCTACATCCTTTGTAACACGGAAACACCCCAGCTTCTTGATACCGTCATTGAGGCCAACAATGCTAGAGATTTCAAGAAATCAAGGTCAGGCACTTAAAGTTTTTGGGGAATGTACTGCTCTTGGTGTGAGATGGTCATCTTTGGGTGGTCAAAGTCATCTGGCCTCTCCAAAGGTGACACTCGGCCGAGCCAAACATCTTGCCACTAACAGTGGACCGGCTCTGGATGGTTCAGCATTCGAAAGACTTGGACGCAAACATGGTGAAAGTGCCAAACCTCTTTCTGGAGCAGACACTGCCATGCTGGATGGGAGGTAGACCTTCACATCGCGGCAGGCCGCCAACAGCAACAATGCAGCCGCAGGATTTCCACTTCTGCAAGAGCTGAAGCGAAGTCTTCCTGTGAGAATCCTTGGCGTCACAACAGGTCGGCCAGTGATGCTAAGAGTTCAGGGTCAGACTGAGGTGCCTCCTCCATTCAAGGGCCATCTCAACACGCGCCTCAAAGCCATTCGACAACTCCTGAAATGCTTTTTTCACCCAGCGATGAGCCATGAAGCTGGTCTTGAACAGTTGAGGCAATCAGAATGTCGAAGGCGCCACCTGTTCAGACTCATTGCAAGTGTCAAGCACAGCATCCATGAGCTGCTTGTGATTTGGGATGTGGCCAGCGTATTACCCATCTGGGTCCCGGACAAAGCACTGAGTGATCTTGCCCTCACTGGTTTAGAAAGCTTCCACTAGGCTCTCTCTGGCCTTCCTTGGATCTGGCACTGAAATGTTCTGCCTGAAGGGCACCTGAAACTCCAGCACTCCGTCCGACACCTTCTCCAGATGTCTCAAGCGCAATGAGCGACACAATCAGATCCCGCCCCGCCCAGTGGGTGCATTGGGCACTTCTTTGATCAAGCGCAACTCCCGATTTCCCATGGTCAGCCATGCGCCATGATGGCTAGAGTTGGGTCTTTGGGTTTGCTGCAAGCCTATGATCTCGGCGTACAAAGCCAACGAACGACCCCCATTGGAGACAATGATGGCCATGTGATTCACTTCGGATGAGGTCACCCATGCTGCGGCGTTGGATGTCAGAAATTCCAGTGGAGGTAATAATTGGAACCATAATTACTCTTGAACTTTTATCAAAAGTTCAAGATTGGTTTGAGTGCATGTGTGGTTCCGATCCACTTGATCTGTATGATGAGACTTCAAGCTCAATTGGTGTGACTCCAGCAAACACAAAAGATTGTACTGTGCAACATGCGAAATGTGCGTCTTCAAGACAAATGTCGAAACCGCTTTCTTGGAATTCTTGCTGACCAATTTCAGTATAAAATTGATGGAGCGGGCTCAAAACTCATGCACAAATTCAAAATCGTTGAAGTTTGATGTCTTTGGATTTTTGCGGTTTCTGACTTGGAGCCAAGAAAACTACAAGTGCGATCAACACGTTGCCTGGGCACTGCAGGTATCATCTTTGAATCGAAGTTGACCATCGCTAATCCCAACTGCTGTGAGAACACACCGTCGAACCACTCTGAGAAGCGCCCCGGGTTTTGCACATGACAAATGTAGAAACGGTTTCTAGTTATCTTCAGCAGAATCATGGCTTATGTCGATTGGTCCATGCCAATTCACTCTCCTCCAAATATGGAGTGTTTTTAAGAAATTTGTAAAATTAAAAGCTGGATCTCACTCCGAGAGCTGTCAACATGTGCGTGATACTAATTAATTAAACTATACAGAAAGGTGATTCGCAGCCGACAAAACTCAGCCCAGAGTTACCCTGAAGCTATCAACCCAGAGATACTTGCAGAATCAGGTAGGAACAGGAACTAGAAGACTCCTCCAGCGAATGTCAGAAGTATGATCCTTGGGGGACCCATCTCCGCCTCACAGAAGCTGTTTGTTTCTGGACCCCGTCAAGAACGACGTGCGTTTCTGATCCCAGATCAAATAGACCATATAGAAACTCATATAAAAATTCATCATATAGAAATATGCCCCGACAGTTTCATCTCTGGCAATCCATCCTGACATACCTCTCTGAGCCAACTCACCATGTACCAGTCGCGGTTCGTAGTAGTCCAGCCGCACCAACGCCGAAAAGCCACGTACCTGGTCACCACGAGGCAGGCCCTCAAAGGCTGGGAAGCTTCAGCCCCATGTGGGGACCCCAAAGCCAAGCAGCAGAATGGGTCAACGCAAAACCATTGGGCAACGCAAAATGGAAATCACCAGTTCTTCCATGTTCTTCCCATCCAATTCACAAGTTAGTAATATCTACTAACCAGTTTCTTCCAAAGCCCAGGCCACTCGCCAGACCAGTATAGACCTGTTCGTCACCAAGCCCTGTTCGGCAGCGCACCAGTTCAGCTGCAGCTAGAGAGCTGGCAGAGCCACTCAGTTGATTGGCCACAGAGGCCTGTCCAAGTGAAGGAGCTGGAGAACTCAGAATGAATTCATCCAGCTGAGGCTTGGCGGCTTGGCTTGGTTAATGCTCAATGATCAATGATGGTTGATCTATGGTTGGTTAATGGTTGGATAATGGCTTAATGGCGCACGATTGCTTAATACAACTATATCATAATATTGTTTTGTTCGTAGTCTCGAGATTTTGAGGAACATCATGTAGCACCCCTGGCACCAGTCGAGGCTCGGGCAATCACTGCTGCGTCCCTTTCTTTGCGGACCACGCGGAGGTCCTAAGGTATCGCTGCCATGGACCACTCCCATGACATGCGCCTCCGAGATTGGCACAAGGGGAGCCCAACAAATTAAACATCAAAGTTTGGATCAAACACAAATATTCAGTGAAAATCCTACTAATACACAATAATAATAGCAATAAATAAACCATAATTCAATGAAATCATAATAATAATAGTAGTAGTAGTAGCAGTAGTAGTAGTAACAATCAATTCAAAATCATGACCCCGGAATCCATTTTGGACTCCCTTCATGGTTCATCAGTCCTCGTCCATGCCCTCATGGAGTCTGGACAGGCCGTCCAAGAAGATCAAACATTCCATGGCGCCAAAGCTGCGAGCGCGCTTTTCCACCTGAGCGGAGTTGTCCACTCCTCTGGATGGTCCTGGGCTATGTGCGTTTATTGGCTAAGTATTCGAAAACAGAACCAATCATTCGGTTCAACAAATTGGCGAACTATTGAAACCGTATGGTTCATTGCTAAACCAATTATGTGTTAGTTGTTTTTGTTTTGTGCGCGTATCATTTAGTAACAACCCGTACGGGTACTCAGTAACATGTGACTTCCAGGATGTACTGTTGCTTGAAAAGCGAAGGTTAAACTGATCTTGACTGAGATCTGCAACGGACACCCCGAGTTCCGCTTAGTGTAACTTCCAAATCAGTTGAACTATTGGCTACGGGTCAAAGATCATCAGTACTTCTGACTTTATTTCCCCCCACAAAGGACCAAGTGACCCAACCTGTTGGCACGCTCGCCATGACAAGGTCAAACATTTTGGAAGTCCGATGCTTCTGCTGCTGATCGATGAAATCGTACCTGATATGGCTAATGATGCCATAAATAAATAACGGAAAGAACCAAGTGTGGTTCAAGATATGTTCATCAACAGCACCACCCCATGTGATGAATAATTATACAAAATTATCATGAACCACTATGAACCATGAGATTTTCTATTTCAGGCGCTGGTGCGCCTCTGCGGCTAAGGCGTCTGAAAGCTCCTCATTGTACAAAGCCACCTACGGTGAAACATGTGAAGTGAAGGCAAGTGCTGAGATTGCTGGGGGAAGATACCTTTGAGATTGGAAAATTAACCATGGGTGGTGGCTAATGATGGTCAATAATGTTAATAATGGTTCATGATAGTTGATGATGGGGGATCTGGTTGGTGGTTTTTGTATTGGTTAGGCCTAATTCACTGCCTAGGCGAGACCCAAAATGTCCTTCAAAAATGCAGTTGGTAGTTTTAATCCCTATGAAAAATATTCGTCGACCAACAGCCAACCATTTGTTCATAGGATAATTTGTTCAAATAATTTTCTCTAATTTCCATCAACCAACAACCAGTAATTACTCGGGAAAATAAAACATGTTTGAAACCACCAACCAGGGATACAAGGGTCACGGATGGTGATGGAAAGGGATGTCTAACATCTCTTCTGCAGGTCCAGCTATCAGAGGATAGATGCAGAACGACTCCCACCTCGCTGGGGAACCTGAGACTAAGGGAACTGGGAGAAAATTCCCAAAATGAGCAGAAACCTCCACGGTAAACCTGGTAAATAACGGAGTTCCCATCTTGGCTATACCGATGACCAGGTGAATTCTTTTCTCGGCCATGGCACTCCAAACTATGGAACGCTACCGGCTTTGTGGTTCGTGTCTTGTCATTTCTCCTTGCGATGCCCGCCCTATTGTTGGTGAAGAACTTGCCCTTAACAAGGGTCGTGAGGCGCACTGAACGAACAGAGAGATCGATTGGCTTATCCCGTATCCCACTCAACAGGTACCTCAAATGATCAAATTTCTGGTACCATGGGACCTTTGAATCTCTACTCCCCACATGCCAAGGTAGGCCCCCACCAGGGTTCCACCAGGGTTCCACCAGGGTTCCCACAGGGCCCACCTCAGCAAAGGCCCTCTGAAGCGTAGCCAATTCAGGGGGTCGCAGGTCGTACAAATAGCGAGGCAAGACTTCTGCCACCTGAGCGATCTCGTGGTGACTGGTTGATTCATGGTTGCTTAATGGTTGGTCAATGGTTGATGTTGATTGAGTAATGGTTGATAAATGGTCAGTTAATTGCTGGTTAATGGTTACTAAATGGCTGGTTAATGGTTCATTAACGATGGTTCATTGTTGGTTGATGATGATTGACTACTGGCTAACGAATGGTTGGCTAATGGTTGATGAACGGTTAGTGAATGGTTGGTTCCTGGTTGGGCAATGGTTAGTTCATGGTTGTAAGAACTGATTGGTGAGTTAAGTGGTACACTGGTAGGTTACTGGTTGGTTTATGATGCTTGATTTACTATACTTGGTTTACAACTGTTGCATGCTGGTTGATTAATTGTGGTCCATTCATTCATGACAGTTAATTAATTGTCATCAACCAGGCACATGAGCAATGACTCGAAATAATCAACCTTTATTGTCCATCAACCAGCTATGACAACCCGTATTTCCATCCTGGACATGGATACCGTAAGGATGCGGTGGACTGCTTGTTGAATACAGTGGTGCTTCATAATCAAAAAGTCAGCGTTTGTCCACAAGAAAATAAAGAGAATAGTTATTACAACAATAACCAACGTGTTGAATGACTAATAGAGGCAGACTATGTACAACTCATCGGGCAAATGCAGGACCCCAACCTGAAAGTGCTGGCTTGGGAAGACCATCGACATATCCAGCATCAACCAAGGCCCGCCCAACCATGTGAGTTGATGGGCGCTGCGGCTGCCATCAGCCCTTTTCAACCTCCAACCATTCAGAACCATCAGAACCAACCATCCAACCATTCAACCATCCAACCATCCAACCATCCAACCATATCCAACCATTAACCATAAACATAACCAACCATAAACATGACTAATCATTCACCAACCATAAACACCAACCATCACCAACCATCCATTCATCACCATCAACCACTGTCTGTGCTCGAGCTCCCATGCCAGCGCGAAGAGCTCCGGGCTTTGCACCTTGAAGTCGTGGCGATGATGGCGGATGCTGGTGAAGGATGATGGCCGTTTGTGGGTTAAGTGATGGTTGATGGTGATTTCTGGTTGTTTAATGGTTGTATGATGGTTGTTTGATGGTTGATTGGTGATTAATTGATGGTTAATTGATGGTTGATTGATGGTTGATTGATGGTCAATTTGATGGTCATTTGATGATTACTGTTGGTTGATTGATGTTCAATGTTGATCAGTTGATGGCTGCTCGATGGTTAATTCAGGATTGATGTTGGTCAATTGGTGGCTGCTTAATCGTTGATTCCCGAGTTCCTTGATGGGGAAATGGTTGATGATTAGATGATGCTATGATGGTAGTAGCAATTTGGTGCAAAAACTGTGCTAGCAGTGATGTGGTATAATGATGGTGTGATAGTAATAATTTGGTATGATGTACTAGTTCCTAGTACGATTGTAATATGACCGGCAATAATGTGGTATTCATGGAGAAACTGAATCTTTGATTCTGGTCCAAATGGTAATGACACCACCTCAACACCACTTGGCAAAGGTTGATTGTGACAGCTGCTGCGGTAGGGTGCAACGAGGCTGCTGTTTCTGAGTTGGGTTTTGTTTAGTTTGACCACACTCCTGTTTATGTTTAGTACGCGGGGTGGCCAGTGTGGATGTTTATGCTTGCTATCTTGAGAATGGTTAGCCGACAGCCAGGACATCAATTCACATGGGGCTTCACCAGCGCCGGATTTGACAAACTCAGCCAAAGCCACATTTCAATACCATATCGTTAGTCCATTGCTATTTCATGCCATCCTTATCAGTAATCAGTAATGGTCGATATTATTTTGGTGGCAACCTTCTACCAGAAGCTTTGATATCAATGGGTACAGGGTTTTGACCCATAGCTCTGTCTTCATTCTTTGCGTGAAAGGCTCCCTGACCCCAATCCCACTAGCTCAGATCGGCGCTGGCAAGCGTGCCTCAATTCAACCAGATTCCAATTGAGCAGTTGGCCAAACAGCGGAACCAGTGCATGACCATGTGCATGATAGAAATGGTGACGGGTAAAAAGAAAAGTCACTTTCTATCATTCCTGATGGGTGGGTTCTTGTATGTTTTTGTTGTTCCTGATAGAAATTGTATGAAATCCTCATTACAGAAGCTATAGTGGCAACTGCTGAGTTGGCAGAGCTACCCTGCTTCTTGTGGCGCACTTGCCACCACCCTGGATCTCCTAATCTTATCTAATCTTTGCATCCAAATGGCCTTGTTGCTGGAACCACGACTCGAACTGCCAGCAAGAAACGTAGGCATCCGCAATCTGCACCAATTCTTTTGGGCGAAAATCCTGCAGACGTGCTTCGATGAGAGGAACCATGGCCTCAGCTGCCGATCAAGAAGTGACCTAGTCGCGGGTCCAATCTGCTAAGCAATGGACAAGGGGCTGATGAATGAATAACTAGCAGATTAGTTAATAATGGTGAATGGTCCATAGTTAATAACTAATGGAATGGCTAATAACTAATGGTGAAGAATGATTGGTTAACTCAGAGGCTTGGATAATGATGAAGAATAACAATAATGGATAGTTACTGTCGGTATAAATTGCTATATAGATTAGTTGATATACTGGTACACCAATGGTAGAATAATCTGATGTACTACGTTAATATCAATAGCTATCTGAAGAAACAAGAACCAACAACTATGACAGCTACTGTCTGCTTGCTATAGATTGCTTCACAACCAATAGCATATTGATAGGTTAATAAGAAACTAGTTGATTGCTGAACCAACGTCCAACTACTACTTGACAAGCAGGCGATAGTTTGTGAAGGTCATGAGTTCACTAACAAACCAGGTATTGCTTTATCACCCAGCTACACTATGAACCAACCGGTCCTGAGCGTTTTGGCCTGGTTTTTGGAGCACAATTCACAAGCACACCCCTTGTGACTGGAGCAGCCCAAAATTGATGAATCGCCGGCAATCAACGGATACAACATGATACAACTGCACTGAAGTCATATCTATCAATCCATGAAAATATCTCTCTTCTTCTTCTTCTTCTTCTTCTTCTTCTTCTTCTTCTTCTTCTTCTTCTTCTGTCTTCTTCTTCTTCTTTTTCTTCTTCTTCGGATTCTTCTTCTTCCTCCTCCTATCTCCTTCTTCTTCTTTCTTTTTCGTCGTCATCTGTTCATTCTCATCTCCCCGCCTCCATCAGGTCGCTGTCAAAGCACTGCGCTCGGCCACAGGCCAAGGCCATCTGCCGAAGGTCACCCGCCGACACCTCTGGGACGACCTCACCGGAGAATCCCATGTGGGAGCACGACATGAGGAGCTACACCGACTCGACCCTCAACGAGAAATGGGACCCATGGGACCCACTGCGACCCATGGGACCCATTGAGCTGCCGAGGCACCGTCGGCTCCTGCTCATCGTTTTCGATCCTTGGCACAAGTCGATTGGCGATTAGCAAATGGGTCGGTTGGGGATGATGCAGTTGATATCCCACCAATTTGCCAAACATCAATCCACTTGCATAGCTGGGTCACAGTGGATAACCAAACGTTTCCCTTCCTGCCAAGGCACAGTTTCGGCAAACACTCCAGAGCTCGGGCCTCCAGTGCCAAAGCATGCAAATTCGAGGCACATAAAATGGGTTGAAAATAATTCTGCATAGTTTGTCTCATTTGTGTGAAGCCGAATACTCTGTGAATCTCTGTGAGATTCCATGTTTTCACCTCAAGATTTGGAGTCCTCAGGGCAGTATCTTGGCTGCTCAGGGCCCAGCGGACAGCTTGGCAAACAAAGGAAATTCCACCTATCAGCAGCGCAGGGGTTGTGGAAAGGTTCCCCGTCAATGGCCTTTCATTTGGGCCAAATCATTGCAATGATAGACACTATCATCGTTGTCATGGTCATGTGTCAGTATGCCTCCTTACTTTTGATTCCAAATGTTGTTGGTCATTCTCATCTTTATACTCATCAGCATTGTATCATCTTTCTTGTTTACATGACTATCACCATGATGTTCATTGCGACTGTGTTTCTTTTAAGATGTCTTTACCTCTCTTTTGTGTCTTGACGGTGAGTCACACGACTAATGTTTCAGAGATTAGGATTTATTATGAGTGACAAAAAGCTAGTCCTAAATTCTTAAAGCTCTAAACGTTAGTATATAATTAAGTTATTCATAAAACTTCTAGGAAAAAATCAAGCATCCAATGGCATTCAAAGCTTCAAAGCAGCACCCAGGTGGCCCCGGGGTCCCTGCATATCGCGCAGCAGAAAACGCTGACGCAATGCGACTTGCCTCCCAGGACGACAGAAGGATCACCTCCTTGGCCCCAAAAAGAACCGATCGCCTGGATCCTGTAGATGGCCCAGTATCAGCCTGCCATCGTTCAAATCATCACAAATCAAATGCAATCTAGGTATATCCATCAATAAAACAGTTATGATATGAATTGATATGATATATCCAGAATCATCCAGATTTATCCAGATAGATATATCACTGTACTTCACATATCCACCGTTGGAGGGAGACTCCCCGCGGGCCCCGGTTGGTGTCCCCTGTTGGGACCCCCCAGGCACCTCTGCAAAGTTCAAGTCCCCCACCAGCTGCGCGGCACGAGAAGCGTAGCGTGTCCAACGCTCCTGACACAACGAGGAGCTGGGCCAGCACTGGTGTATCACCATGTGTAAAGATTTGTATGTATACAAACGTATAAGATGTATATGTATATATATATATATACATATGTCATCTCCATATATAAATATATGTGTCATCTATATATATATATATGTGTCATCTAAGTTTATACATACACATGCATCACATCATATCTACTGTATCTACTGCATCTAAATGTATGTAACCCCCAGAAAAAGGATGGTCTCCCAAGTGATCATGATGGTGACTGCTTTAGTACTGTACCACTTGTGAACACACGAATATGATCATTGCTCACTATATATGACCGCTAGTGGCAACATGGGGCCGTTGCTAGGATTTGCAACAATGTCTAGCCTGGTCTTGGCAAGGAAGAACACCAAGAATGCCTCGCCAATCTTTCTAGTAAGTGGATGATTCATGATGCCTTCCGGGTAAATTACTTGACCTACCCAGTGTATACAACCATGCTTGGAACTGACAACTGTGCCAATGGTGAGATGATAGTGGCAGGAAAAAACTAAGAATCAACAATTGGGATGTTAGCGAGTAAGCACTCTCTAGTGAGGCGATACATCTCTATCACTATATGTACACCGTAAATACATGCTAATATGCAGATCATATCCAAATAGAATCAAATAGATTACATCTATACTACATATGTACATGCTATACTAGATCTATACTACATACTACATACTACATTTACATCTGTACTACATACACATCCTTAATATATGATCCTAGATGATCGTATATGCATACGGCATACGTCAAGCGCAAATTCCATCAGACTTCCCACCACATTTGCACCACACAACGACGGCTCCACCGGATCCTCAGTGAGGTCTCCCTCGGCCAGCGAAACCTTCGCAGCTTTGCCCAGCTCAGCGACTCCCAGCGTTTCGATCTCCTAGGAAGTGCCAGGGCGCCATAGCCACCACTGAGCACCGGTGGGCACCGCGGAGCACCAAGGACCACGTTCACCACCAACAGTTGACGAACATCTGGTGAATGACCAAGAAATGATAGAAATGATTAGAGGTCTATGAGCAAGG
Source organism: Symbiodinium kawagutii (assembly GCA_009767595.1). NCBI lineage: Eukaryota > Dinophyceae > Suessiales > Symbiodiniaceae > Symbiodinium > Symbiodinium kawagutii. Next base: position 261,234 of record VSDK01025490.1, on the reverse strand, counting down.
CAAGGGGTTGGAGATGATTGGAGAATGACCAAAAAGGCCGACACTCTTGGATTTGACACTGGCAACCATCAACCAACATTCATTCACAGTTTGGCACGCCACCCAAAAGTGAAGAATGCTTCCTGATCATGCTAGCCACCATCATGTTGATCAACAGCAACAAGGAGCAGACAATTGCTGACTCAAAGCGCTAAGGATACATTCTTCAAAGATCTTCAAAGCATACATTGGCAGCTCCTGCAATGCCACAAGTCGCGGTCCGAAGAAGCGCCAAGAGACATGCATGGCATGCTGTGGACACTGAGAATCGCTAGCTCTTCATAGCTATTCGTAGCTGTTCATAGCTGTTCTGCTGAAGTTTTTACGGCATCCTTCTGGGCAGTAACCATGCTCAAAGGATTTTGGGGCAAGGAGCCGACAAACGACATCGCTGTGATCCCCAGTATCTTTAGCTCAAAGAAAAACATGGGCATAGTTTTAAGACATGTATTGCATAAAGACTTGACAGCATGTGGTGGTTCGCAGGTTTGACATGTTTGGGATCATTTCTTTTGCAGGAGCTTGAGCACCGCAGTTGGGAGACACAATTTTGATGCTGGCGACTGGCCACAGCCATGACAAAGTTCTAGTGGAGACAGATAAGACATGATGCCCCTGAGAAATTCAAAATCACAAGCACAACTCCCACACTTCAAACGATAAGAGCTGTTTTCACCAACTCGTTTGTCAACTAGGACTGGAAATCATCAACCCTCCAAATTGCTCTGCCTCAAAGTCGTTAAACGCATAGTGCAATAGGTGCAATGTGTGAATTCCATTCACCCCAAAATGGTCATAGCACATCCTGCCCTCCCGTCCCAGCGATGAGCAATGCCTCCATGAGTAGAACAGCAACCTGTGGCAAGCGGGGTTCCCCAACGTGTGCTTTCGCGGAATAGAGGACCCTCCAAATCATCCAATAGAAACCATTCATAGTGATAAACCATCTTGAATATGGGGATAAACCCATTGGAGAAACCTATTCATAGTGATAAACCATTCCCTATTGGGGAACCATCTCATATTTGGGGTTCCCCATTTTGAGCAACCCCCCAACTGTTGTCACACAGCCTTCAGTCCCGGAGCCTCTTCAATGAGTCTCAAGATCCTCAATCATCGGTTTCCATTGGTGATGAGTTGTTGAATGAATTGGTATACTTTTGCTGATTGGTTGATGTTGCTTAATGTTGGTCAATATTGATTAAGGGAATTATATATATGACTGATGGTTGATGTTCATCGACATTGGATATTTTTGGGTGTTGGTTAAGGTTGATGGCTGGCGTCTCAACAGCAGCTTTTGGTTTCTGTCAACCTGACACCACTGAGAATTTGATCACTAGATACGACTGGTTGAACCATCCCGTTTCAGTCATGAATGGAGTCAGGGTCACGTGCTGGTTCCCGATTGTCCCCTATATTCCAAGCATCATTCATCACTACAATAATCATCATCAGTGGGGTCACCATCATCCATACAACCACTTTTTGCTTTTAATTATGATAAATGTTTCTCAACAATGTCAATTAACATCAATGAAATATCACTAATAACCTCTTATTCAACCTTGCTGTGCCATCCTTAACCGGAAAAACCTTTCGAATCTCAGCATGGTCGTTCAGGCCTCTGAAGTCTTGTGGACATCTGTCGCTTCATCCAACTCTTGTAGGTGCATGGCATCCCATCTCTCCTGACTGCAGACTCACTGAGAAACCAAACGGCTTTTAGTTGATCAACCTTGGAGCTGAGGCTGTGAATCCAAGTTGGACAACTTCGGAAATTGCATCAGTTGGGAAACATGGATTTGCTGCAGGGATGAAACGTTCGACTGAGTCCAAGAAGGTGGTTGTTTCCATCAGCGCCTTTCAAGCCAGAAAGACATCAAACCGCCGGAAAAAAATGTCACACAAACACTGTCAGCAGACTGCGATAGCTCTCCTTACCCAAAGTCATCTTGTTGTTCAGCTCAATTTCCAGGGTGTGATGAGCTCCCATCTTCACCCATTGGTTCTCCTGCGCTGCACATTCCAGTCTTCATGTCAACTTGCGAAGTTGATTCATCGAGTTTGCACCCAAGCCAATCTTGCCAAACTGGTCAACAATGGTGGATAGATGTAAATAGATGTGTGAATCGATGTATAAATAGATGTGTGAATCGATGTCCATAGTGGTTAGATGTGACTGCTCTACCACCAAAAATCTCAACAGCCACCACTTCCCCATCAGCAGCTGCCAGCTGCTGTGTTTTCTCAAGATCTGCCATGGCAAACGAGTCCAGGTGAGATCCATCAGCAGCTGACAAGCCACCTGGTGAACGTGTTGAGCCTGGCAGGCCGTCACCAGTAGCTCCAGGCTGGACACGTCGGGGAGGCCGAGGTCCAGGGCCTGGGCCCAGTGACGTTGCTGACAACACGCCAACACCACGGTGTCCACGGAGACTTCGTCGGGCAGCACATCACCACCTTGGAGCCCGGTGCTGGTTGGAGCTTCAAGTCCCAACAAAGGATCGATGCCAAGGCGCACAACTTTTGAAGAATCGATGCTGGTCTACTCATAATTAGTGCGTGGGCCTGCTTGGGCTTAGAAACCAGGGGATATAGAGATTGCACAGAAACATAGAGAAACCAATGTCACCGCGACGGGTGGACAGCCGCTTCGCCTAAGGTCCGGGCGCATAGTTTTGAGCAACAGAAATGGCATTCGCCAAGAGCTCACCTGGATCCGTCAAGAGCTATGCCGTGGTCGATAATAGAATTCTTGGCTGTGTTGGCGATACCACCTAACTCGAACAGTCGACATGTATTAACAAGCAAAGAAGACAAACCAGCGATTGTTTCATATTCAAGGTTGTGTCAGGGCCTACTTGCAGGGTCTGAAATGAACGGCTGACGGCTGACTCTTGAATACAATTCCAACACTCTCAACCCCATCCTTACTGCTTGTTTCCCCTCGGTTCCACACCTTCCGCGCCTTTTGTGTGGCAGAGAGGGCCACATTGTACGTCACTACATCTGGTGTGCCAAACGATTCATCAAGCATGGACAAACAGATCTGCCATCGGCTGCCTGGAACAAGGGACGATGGACCGTCTTGTCTGCTTACTCCTCCATCCATCACTAAAATGAGGATTGATATGTTAGATTGGGGACATTCACAAGTAGGGTTCTCCAACATACCTTTGGTTACACATACTGTACTTGTTCACCAGAAAACCGCTCGAGACACGTGGCACTATGCAGTATCAACAAACAATAGTCAGGTCAATTAAAAACATCTATGTATACAACTAGCTATGTACATATAGTAGCAGTAGCTTCTATGTAACACAAGATGTGTCTACATAATTGAATTTGCTTTACAAATTCCACAAATAATGACTCCTATGTCGTACATGACATAAACGGTGGCACCTACTAACCATCGAACATTACCTACCATCAAAAGGGAAACCACCAGGTTACACCATTTTGCCACACACACTGGGCCCTAACATGACTGATGCAACCTGGTGGTTTCCCCTTTTTGTGTATTCTTAGGGCCTAGACTTACCCACTATTCATAGGAGAAACCACCAGATTACACCATTTTTGGACAACCTATCTCCTATGACTCCTATCTCCTTGGCGCGTTCGTTCTCACAACTTGACAGCCACAAGCTGAGCTTCGCCTCGCTCGCAGGCGCTGCTGGCAGAGTTCCAAACCACGGTGCTGTTCAAACGGCGGTGCCGCAGCTCCTGCGATAGCTGAGGGATGAACGGTCAGCAGATGATGGCGATTAATGGTTCATCAATGGTTGGTGATGATTGGCTCATGGTTGATTAATGGTTCATTGATGGTTGATGATGATTGTTTCCTGATTGATTAATGGTTCATTGATTGATGGTTGATGATGATTGATTAGTGTCTTCTAATAATGTATAGTGTGATCAGTTATCTTTATTGTTGTGTTATTTCTTACTTCCCACACATACATACAGCACGATTGGATCACCAATAACTATTGGATCACCTTGGCTACACGACTGATTTTTTCATCCGAGTGTTCCCTAGTGCTTACCAATGGGGCAAACATGCACCGGGCGAACAGAAATCCAGCGATCGTTGATGCTTGAGACCAAGGTTTTCTTTCCAACAACCAATCCAGTGAGAAATCCACTGATCTCCAAGCAAAAGCCAAGTGTTTCTGTAAATAGGGCTACCGGGGAATCGCAGTTGCTATGTTGAACATGTAAATGTTCGGTGAATTTCCTTTCGGTTCTTTTCAACGGAAAATCTCGTATCTGTGGGCTTTCAAGAGCGTTAACGCGTTAGAAGGTTCTACATGTTTCTACTGTGTTCCAATGATCTTCCAGTCCCACATACGCATTGTCTTCAACTTTCCGGGCCCGGGTGCATTGGAATATCCCCCTGCCCACAGCTGTCCACAGCGGTCCTTCATCAAACCCAGTGCTTTCTGCCATTGGCTCCCCTTGGCCGCGACACTGATGGCCGCTCCGAAGCCTCAGGGGATGCAGATCGGCAATCCTGCGATGTCGGATGATATTCTGTTTCTCTTGACCTTCAAATCTCAAAGAAGTCCTGCCAAAATGTATCCAGCATGTTTCCAATATATCTTTAGACTCACCAACATGTATCCAACATGTCTGTGGCGACTCATGTCCTGTCGCATTCATCTTATGGATGCTGATGGGTTCAGGTTCGACCACTTGGAGCGCTGCTGATTTCGTCGAAGTCCGCCCAGCTGATGGAATCTGCGAGCGCGGCTTCACATATCCAGGGATGGTTCATTGATGGTCAGTGGTTGGGTGATGGTTCATTGGCTAATCAATGGCCATTTATGCTTGATAAATGGTTATTTCATTGCTAGTGGATGATTATTTGATAGTTACTAATTATATAATATGGTTTCATAGAATGCCTTTCTGCTCGAATTTCCAGGTTCCGGTTTCAATGTAACGATAAAAATTGGGGCAGCCGATAAACGGGGAGTATCCCAACCAAACTCATCATGTTTTTCATATTTCTGCATGAAACTGGCTTTGTTTAACACCGTACCTGACAATTCTCAAATATATTCAATGAATTGTATTGAATTGTGGTGCATCGCCCAAAAAAAATGTTGGAGCTCTTAACATAAACATCTGGTTGGTTGAGTCAATATCCTCCAAGAAAATACTGGTTAAATGTGCGTTCCATCATACAAGGTAGAGTGGAAAATGAGAAAATGTTTGGGCGTTCTCGTTTACCATCATGAAACATCAATTCTGATGCTATTTGTGGCACAGGAACCAGCTGCCAACCCACCAGCCCACCATGCAACCCACCCACCCACCATGCAAGCCACCCACCATCCATCCATCGCGCCTAGCAGCCTGAGTGCCGCAGGCCAGGCTGAGGCACTCTCCATGTCACTCAGTGCTGAGCTCAGCAGGACTTGGTCGAAGCACCTGGACGCCACACAGCCAGTGCAAGGGGACGCCAACCCATGGAGCTATGGCAAGGGGAGGACACCCTGAACCAAGGAAGATGCCTTGAACCAAGGAGGCGAACCATGATGCTTACTGATGATAAGTCATGTAATTATTCAGCTGGATCGATGGTTCTTGTTGATAGTTCATGGTGAGTAATGGCTAATTGATTGGTAATCGTTAACTATTGTCAATGGATGGTCACTAAAGAGTAAGGTGAATGCATGTTAATATTGATTGGTGGTGGTTGATTAAGTATTTGAAGGTGGCTAGTGATGGCTATGGTTGGCATGGTCAATGATGGCGCCGAATGGTCAATAATGAAGGGGATAAGAATCGGCAATGGTCAAGGGTGGTTATCAAGCCATGATTGGATATCTACGGCTGAACTTGGCCGTGCAAAATCCCTGGGAATAATGAGGTTGGAACCGGCCAATGCAAACGTCCTAATAAACACTGTCTCGCAAATGTTGGCTATTGCTGTCGCTTAAGGAATCACAGACAATATGAGGATAGAGTTGCTACAGAGAACAATGGCTAGCAGTCTGATAATGGTTTGGAAATTCTAAACTAAGTAGTGGCCATCATTAACCAATGTCAGCCAATAGTGGCTGGGGATCCACCACCATTATTTTCTGATAATAGATAATAATACCAACTATCAATAAGACATGATGGCCAATCGTGGTTACTGGGCTGGCTGTTCATCAACCACCATTATTTTCTGATAATAGATAATAATACCAACTATCAATAAGACATGATGGCCAATCGTGGTTACTGGGCGTCAATGACAATTAATGATGTGAAATAATTAATGATGGTGAATATTATGGAACAAATCGTTGATAATGGTAAGTGGTCGACCCAAGTAGGAATACCAACACCACCTAGCAATTATGGCTGTGTATCTGATACAGTAACCATTATTAATCAGCCTTAGCCATCATTATCTAACTTGATGGATGATGGTTCAGCCATCTAACAATTAGCGATGGCTCGTGATGGTTAGTGATGGTTAGTGATGCTTAATGGTGATGCTTAGGGATAGTTAGCGGTGATGGGTGAGAGTGGTTTGATTAATAGTGGTGGATAATGGTTGACAATGATCAACTAATGGTTACTGATGGCCAGTGCTGAAGATTGGCGATGGTTGGTTGATGCTAGTGATGGTTCGCCCTGATTTGCCTCATTGGCCACTCTTAACCATCACTAAGCATTCTTAACCCTCACCATTAACCATCATCAACCATAATTTCATTCATCACCAAGCACCACTACAACCAATAACCATCACTAACCATAGTTGATCAGTATCAATCATTATCTACCACTATTCAACCACTCTTAACCACTACCCACTGGTGAACCACTCCCAACCATTGCTCCATCTTTGGGATGCCATGCACCTCGCCAGGCTGCACAACATCAGCTCCCAGAAACCACTGCTGCGCCCCACGCGGGAAACCTTGCGGTGGGGGAGCGAAGCAAACGAGAAGGACAAGCAGCAACGACAAGGGCTTGACTAATGGTTTATTAGTGGTTGATCAACGACTGATGAATGCTTGGTTGATGGTTGAGAAATGCTTGATTAATGTTTGACTAATGTTTGATGAGTGGTCACGGCAAATGCGTAGTCACCATAATACTCCCAAGACAGCGCTGGTGGCGCCGGTTCAACTATGGAGCACTCGTGGCTTGGAATGATGTATTGGCTGACTTCCAAGGAGCACTCGTTCAATGATGTATGTAGAGATATATATTTACAAGTGCCCATGTAGAAGGAGAGAGATTCTTGCGTGTATTGATTTTGTCACATATAATTATGTGTCTATAGACCAGGCGTGGTGTTTGGTGATCCATACATATCCATACCGCGTCCCATGATGGATGGGAGGCCACCCAGTAGTACGCTAACGTTTCAGCAACTCGTGCCACTGGTGATGCCAGATTTGCCAACAAAAATCAGGAGGAGGAGTGGCTCCTGCAGTCAAAACCCAATCCTACACCTGGGCAGAAGATCCCACGACAGATGCCTCAATAACCAAGTTATCCACCAAGGGATGTTAATTTACCAAGTTATCCACCAGGTGGATATAACCTGAGATGTTTATCCACCAAGTTTCAGTCACTTGAAGAGACCACCCTTCAGTTGCAACGCACTGGACCCATCGGAATCTCCGATTGGACCCATCTTGGCCCAGCCACCGTGGCCAAGTTTCCCTCGAGACCTTTCTGATGGGCAGCTTCCAACAGCAGCATTCCGTTGAGCCACGGCGCCACGCTGGAAGCCATTTGCAAATGTCCTGGTGGCTGCCAGTCTCTCCAACAAGAGATGCCTTTCGGAGATCTTAGGTTGACAAGGTGATCCTCCCACTGCCAGTTCAGAATGCAGTCTTCAATTTTCATGTGATTGATGTGTTTGTGCTTTTCGTTGATATATGTGTGTTCAGTTCTGCCACTGTGTTTCGAAGCCGAGATTCCCAAGTGGAGAGCATCTCGCCATTTAGCTGCAGATGAAAGGGCACTTGCGTGGCTGTTGAAAGTAAGCTCATCTGGTTGCAAGTTCATCAAATCCATCTGCCACAATGCTTCAGAGGCCCGGCGCCAGTCACCTCTCATGGCACTCATCAAGGCATTTCGGATGTTGGTCCCGTCGATCCCAGGCTTCAGCATTCCAAGGGCTTGCCGCCAATGACGGGCATCTGCCACGGGTGACAGGCACGAGCCCCAGTTGATGACGTCAGGTGCCAGGCTCTGGTGGCCCATCATCCACAGCAACTCGCAGGAAGATCGCCAGTCAGCTCCATCGATGCTACTGAAGAGCTGCCGATCAGCTTCCAGCACAGCTACCTGGAGGGCGTCAGGACCAGTCACAGGAGCTGTTTGAGTAAGCTGAGTTCAGGGGAGCTGTCCGAGCTGCTCCCAAGTTTTAAAAACGAATGGTCAACCCATCAGGATTCCAAGCTAGAAATTGGTCAATCAGTCCAAGCTGCTCGAGGATTCCTGCAGGATATTAGTTTGCTTGTTCCACGACCCTGACCGACCATGACCAACCACGACCAACCAGGACCAACCACGACCAACCACGACCAACCATGACCAACCATGACCAACCATGACCAACCCACCAATCGAGCAAGGACCAACCAACCAAATCTATCAGGTGCCCTGCCCCACCTGCATCTCCTGAAGTAAAACCAACGACTTTGTCCACACGAGGCCATCCATGCAAGTGCTGAAGCTGATCACGTCCCTCCTGCGGCGGTCGTGTCTGATTGGAGGTGACCATCTGAGTATGAATGATATGAATGTGACATGGGATATTGTGATCCTCGAGGGGCAATCCTGAATCTCCCAGCCAACTAGTCCAGGGATTACCGAGCTGCTGGATTACCGAGCTATTCAGGAGGTGGCCATCTGTTGCCATCATGTTTGTAGTAGATAGGAGATGGACGCTGAAGAATCCGAGCATCTACTTGATGAATGAGGGAATGATCCATATACTCAAGCTATGAATGGCCATTCCACCATTCCCTACAAAGCAACAGCCAGTCTCAGAATCGAAAGAGATTCCCTTACCAGTCGAGATCCTGCCACCAGGCTGTAACTATTGCCATGGAAGTACGTACCTTCAGGTGCCATTTAAACAAAGCGGGCTTTTTTGACTGGGGGGAATCCATAGGTTCGGGGCTGTGAACCTCCCAGAAATGGAGAGACTAGTCATTGCTGGGATGTTCACTTACCTATCTTTTGCACGCCATATGCAATAAGTGATGAATATTCAAAGAATGTGTAATAATAGTAAATAGCTGTTACCTATTTGTTGGTTGTGACCCAGCTCGCCATATTCAATCATGAACAAACCCAGTGGCAAAGGTCACATCCAATCAACATCAGAACGGACAGCGGAGCACCCAAACTGATAACTAACCAACAAACTACTGGAATATATCAGTGGGTCCATAGGATACTACAGACTATATCCATGTGCATTTTAGACCTCTCGAACATCGCCCCAAAAAAAAAACACCATGCACGAGAATAACCCAGTCACAGAGTCACAATTGTTCAAAGAACCTATTCCATCGGATGCAAACAGCTGAGATTGATGCAAATGGCCTCAATTCCATCTGGGGTATCTGCATCAGCACTGCAGCTGCCACATCCCAGGCCATACCAGCTGCAGCTGCAGCTAGGGCAGTGTTGGTAAGCGTCAAATCAGGCCTGACACAGTGCATGCAATGAACCTCGTGCGCTATCCTCTCGTGTTAGTGGGTAGGTATCGCCATATACTGCCATAAAAATTGATTCTGGATCTGGATCCTGCCATAGCGAATGGCTCATGGCTGATCATGTCACGGGAAAACTCCGAATGTCCCAACCAGTCCCAACCAGTCTCAAGCTTCAACGTCCACCTGATGTTCTTCCGCAGATCTTCAAACATTCCCAGAGCGCTCTGCCACTGCATGTCCTACAGCGACCAGCAGCTGGTGGAGAGAATCTGCTTGGGCGCCTCATCCAGGATGTGCTTTATGACTTCGCATCTTCATCTTGCAGATTAATCGTAGTGGCTAATAGTACGTTTCTTTTAGTGGCTAACTAATTTTAAGTATATAATTTGTAGGTCTTACTGATTCCATCCGATTCCTGTTTAACGGAAGACTCTACAAGAAGGGTACGGTACCTGGAACCCTTCTGAGCACCAAGTGAGGGAAACGACCAAGGTTGTGTGTCTATGTAGATGATCCTACACGGAATTTTCCAACCTCTTTTGAAATGGATGCTTTGATGTGACAGAAGTGACTAAAATGCATGGAGGCAATACTGGCCCCGTTCTCCTTCAAACACGCACTCATCGTGGAGCTGTAGGTGAACACATCCGGAGACCTCAATGCGCGTAAAGGGCACACAGGCGAATGGGGAGGACCCAAACCCAAACGAGGAAGGATGAAGATAGCTAAACCAATAGATCATAAAGAATCAGTATGAATAGACAAAACGAATCTATGTGATCTGTATGTTGCTATATGGGGTATGTCCATCAGTTTGAGCATCCCTCCAAAAACAACACGAATGAACGAATGAACCTTGCAGAAGGCAAAACCACCGGTTTGCCCTCAGTTGCGAAGATATACTTAAGGCTACCCATGACCCCTCATGGCCCATGCATGTAACTTGTGAAGCCAGGAAGCAGTTGCAGGTTCTTCATCCTTCCCAGAAAATCCAGGGCCTCTACCCACAAGCGGCCGCGAGCGCACACAGCAATCGCGGCGTTGCAGTGGATGGCGTTCACCTCCTTGGATGTACAGCAACAGAGGGTCCAAATCCTCCGATCCTCTTTCTTTAGCCTCTTAACCATACTTCGCCATGGTAGTTCGTTGCCTAGTCATAGTTTTATAGCAGGGGAGGTGGTAGCCGGTTCCCTGCAGAGCTAGTTGCTTAGTCTTTGGATTCAGAAAAGAAGTTTTATAACCAGAATTGAGACAAAGCAAAGGACAAATTCACCTATCATGCTGCTTCTTGGATGGGGATGTAACCGTGGATGATGCTCCCTCATCAACGTAGCTCATTTCTGCGTAATGGAGACCTATGAGATGATGTTCGCGAAGTTGTTTGGGAACTGCCAAGTCACAACCTTAGATGGCAACAACAAGGGGACCCAGCCAACCACCGTCGTTGTTCCGAGGCTTTTCCAAGTGCACAGCTAGACTTTCTTACATCGCTGGTGCTCCAATGGTGATCAGTCATATCCAAGGGTCGACCATCTCAGAGACCATGAAGTCCAAGACATTTTTCACATTTTCTGCCTGAGCTTTACCTGGTGAGCGTGCCAATCGCTTCAGGACCGCGGTGGCAAAGCCTGGGTTCCTTCTCCTCAGGTTCCAAGCAGGATCCATGGCAACCCAATGGCTGGTTGCCTAAGACAAACCATGGGATGATGGGATGGTTAACCTGATGGTTGTGGATGGTTAGCCTGATGTTTATATGATGGAATCCGTGGGATGCCTGATCAGAAAGATCCTGGTTGTTGGCTCTTTGATATAGGGAGACCAAGGATCCAAATGTTTTCATCAATGGGATCCTGGATTTTGGGAAGTCAACAACCTTCAGAGGTCTATATGAAGAGACCGTAGTCCAATGAGGAAGGTAACCTTGAAAAGTGGATGAGTCCTGCCGAAAGTACCTGTATCAATCGAAAAGGGCGCCAGTTTGCATCCAATGTTCCTCTTGCCCAGAGTCAACAACAAATTCAATTCATGTTGGGAAGCTCCTGACCTTCCCATCACTTGAAAACAAGGCAACTCTTGGGTGTTTTAGCTACCGCAAGTTGTTAACAGCCATCAGTGACCATGAATATTCGTTCATAACTATTTACCGCCAATGACCATTAACATCCACGAGTAACCCTCGATAATCACTGCATGTCATGGATAACATCATTGACATCAACCATTCAAAACTATGATAGTCACCCATGATTAACTATGATCAACAGATATCGAGACGTACTTACTGCTAGATTTTGTCAATTATCAAAGCATAGAATAGCCTCTGGTTAACCATTAAATTTGTCCATTTATCAACCATCTCAAACCATCAAGCATGACCAGTAGTGCTGAAGAAGCACAGACCGCCGGTACCTGACATGAATTAGTCTTTGTTAGCCGTTCATCACCACTTACTGTGGGAAGAAATCCTACATTGTGAAACCAGATCAAACCATTGAATAACCTTGAGTTGGTCAGCCGTTGATTCTCAAAGCATCATCAATCACTGATCAATCACTGTGAAACATCAAGGAAACCATCAATCACTGATCAATCACTGATCAATCACTGATCAATCACTGATCAATCACGATCAATCACGATCACTCGTCATCAACCATCATCCATCATCCATCATCGTCAACCATCATCCATCATGATCAATCACCATCAACCATCATCAATCATGATTAACCATCATAAACTTCATAATTGATGACTTCATTGAACCATCATGCAACGACTTCTTCGTTTCCGCAACCAGTCACCAGCTGCCAATCTCTTCGCGCAGCACATCTTCCACCGCCGTTGGCGTCTGCGCAATCTGCTGCGCGATCTGCTGGGCCATGCCGTAGCCATGGTCAGCTGCACCATGGCGCTGAGCTTCACAGGTGCTCTGCCAGGGAGAAAAATGGAGGACCGGCCAATGGTCCACGGATTTCTGCAGGTTTCTGTCATCAAGGTGTCATCTTGTGTTTTTTTCTGGAGCCCGGAGTGGGAAAGATTTGATTTATGAGTCATGATGTGTCTTTTCTGAAGTGGGGAAGATTGGTTTGATTTCAGCGTTCATGTCCTATGAAAAGGCCCAAGGAAGACTATCGGAGACGTTCTTCTGGTTCTCAATGGATTTTCTCCTATGTCCTTGCATTGCAATGCAGGATTAAAATGCAAAAAACCTTTCGAGCACAAGGGTTGCACAAATGGCGCTCAGCTCTCCAGAAAAGTGAAGAGTCGACGATCCGAAAAAACAAACACTTGAAGTTGGAAGAGGGGATATGATGGGCTTTGCATATGTATGTGTTGGTTTGCTTAGCTTTGCTTTTCCATTTCAGTGGCGTGCCACACTGTTGCCTTGCAGTGGTGCAAGTCTTCACTGGAGGAACATGTTGAGACTCGCCCGACTCGGTCTCTACGATAGGTGCGAGGGGAGGGCACTTACCAGTGATGTTGAGGCAGGTACCATCAGGATCCATCATGTACCTCTCGCACCTCTGAACCACGTCAACAATCCAGATTTAGATAGTTTTCTGCTTGGTGGTTGAACCACCCCTTTGAAAAATATGCTTGTCAACCAACTATTTGTTAAGAATCACTAGTGAAAATAGAAATGTTTTAAACCACCAACCAGTTTTAGTTGGTTAACCATCCATTTTGGGGGTCCGTTTCTGGACAACAAAGCCACTGAGCTTACCAGTCAGGTGAGCTGCCCGTCATGTCCTCGCAATTCTTCCCGGAGTATCGGATGACATTTCCAGCAGCATCGTACTCGATGGACTTCACCTCAAGGTCTAACACATCCACCGATGCTGTTCTTACACTTCAATGTCAGAACGACATTCAGCTCTTGAAGATTCTTCAGGTATGTTCTTGATGGGAACACATTGAACGTGCGACATGCGAACACAGGGCATTTCTGAAGGGCTGTGATCTAGAACGCTGCTTGGTTGTGCAAAGGCCCACAGAACTGTCTCGCAGAAATCAGATGCTCACCAGCACAAATGGTCTTGGTGGAGAGAGTTTAATAGGGGTACCATGTGGACAGGGGCACCAGGGGTTGCCCCATCTGAGCTTGCATCCTCCACAGTCATCTGGATCCTTATGGCACGGGAGCCAACTGCCCCTCACCCAACGAACTGCTTCATGCAGACCTAAGCAATGGAATTTCCCTTCGATGACCAATGGTCTCTGTACTCAGGCCATTAGTTGCTTCGGGGGATACCTGTGATGCCTTGAATCAGCCATAGTTAACTGAGCAACCAAAAGTTGCATCTAATTAAATCTCATTGCAATTTGCGATGTCTTGCCTTCCCAGAATGGATCGGAATGACCACACCATGGCTCGACACTTTCCAATTGTACAATCTTCTCAATGCTACCATCTAGCATCCAACCCTTTGGCGTCATTACTGGCTCCGAAACGCTCCCCCTTTTTGAAGGGAGATATGATATGGATACCCCCTGCTTCCAAAACGCTCCCAACCGCCAGCATCTTCTGCCAGGTGGCTTTTTCACCTCTGTCTGCACGGTGCCCGTGCTTCCTTCTTTCTGGATCTGAGCAGCCGCAGGCTTGACGTGCATCTCAAGTCCATCCAATTCTTCTGGAACCGATCTGCCCCAACTATGTGGCAGTTGTGTGGATGCTTGAAGCATACAAAGTTAGCATCTCGTAATTAGCATGCAAATCAAAATCTATTGGTAAAACTATTATGCGCACATCAAATCATGCTATTGCTGTAGATGGGTTTCATCTGGTTTCACCTGGTCTTATCTCAACCAGCCAAAATCATTTGTGGCTGTCCACCATCCGTGTGACTGTGCCAAACACCCAGCCTTTCGGTACGTCATAGCCCTGACAGTGTCACCTTTCCTGGGTCGCATCGAGAGCAGGGCTGTTGCCGTTTTGCTGCCCACCTCTGACATGATCTGTACACTATCTCGTACTATTCTCCAAGTCCACCAAAATTGTGAGAGCCTTTCCCTGGAACATCATGCTCATTTTACTCATGGCATCTACAAAATTGAGACTTTACGTATTCACATGACTTTACTATCTTTTACTCAAAATTGGCTCAGTAATTGACTCAGCAATTGGCTCATGAATTGGCTCATTAAGAATCATTAAGCAACATCTTCGAGGCTTCTGCCTTTTGCACACGCTGAGTGCGAATGTTCGACGTTCTACTGATCTCCTGCCCAGTCATTCCAGCCACTGCCAGGGTTATCCCAGGGCCCAGAGTGTGTTGCAGCAGAAGCTTCGTTTTGTGCGCTTGGAGGGGACTCCTTCGTCTCCTTCTGCTCTGACGATGCACTGGCTTGCGCAGGTGCCTGTGCACTTGCAGCACTTGCGTTCGCTTGTGATTCCTTCTGATATTGTTGTATTCTGAACGCTTCCTCAGCTGCCATTAGGCACCCATTGCAAACGAAATCCGTCTGCGCAAACTGCGACCGACTCTCGTCGCCATACAACTTGCCATAGGCCTGTGGCCAATCTCGCTGGCACCAGCCGCATTGCACAGCAGCGCCGGGATTGGAGTACCACAGGTCCTGAAAGCGAAAATTCTCCACGTGGATCAGTTCTTTGAGTCCTGTAGGATCATCCAAGAGGTATCCTTCTGAAACCTTTCCTTCTACAAATGACACTTTCCGTGCTCCATTCTTGCCACCTTGCGCACCATTTCGCAAGCTGGACCTTTCAGGACAAGGGCAAGTTCTGTGCATCGGTTGGTGGAGTTCAGGCGAGTCTGGGGTTTCCTCTGGGGTTCCCTCTGGGGTGTGGGGTGGTTGGATGTCCTCCTCCCCATCGATGCCATCAAGTTCATCTCTAAGCTCGTCCAAAGCTTCATCAAGGAAGTCCTCAGTGACCTCTATCTCTTCCTCCTCCTCTTCGACCAAAGCTTCTCCGAGGTCGAGGGCAAGCAGTTCATCTGGGTCAGCCTCTCCGATCTCAAAATCTCCCAACTCATCTCCTTGCTCCTCCGTGCCAGCCTCAGCTTCATCTTCTTCAGCTTGTTCCCTGGCATTGTCATCCTCTGGAACTGTGACGCCTGAAGCCCCAAAAGCTTCATCATCCACTTCTGCTTCGACATTGTCCTGAAAAAAGGCTGTAGCAACGGCATCACGACAGCCTTCGTTGGACTGGACTTCCACCCTTCGACGTTTGCAGAGACCCAATGACTCGGCTCTTGGCAGCGATGGCAGCGATGCTGACATGACACCGCGCGCAAAAAGGGGTGTCAAACATGACGGAACCCCAGTGGGCAGATTGAAGCTCCCAGCTTGTAGAAATGCTGTTATTTTTCTTTTCGGTTTCAAATTTAGTTGATGGTCCTTGTATCTGCTAACAGCTTGCTGTTCACTTGAGGCATTGTCAGTATGTGTGAACCAAACTTACTCATGAGGGAAGCATGAGTCAAAGAATTTGTGATAATGAGTATGGAAAGACATAAGGCCAGGGGCCCAAGTTATGAATAAAAACCCGACATGCTTTGGAGGCTCACAATCTATGAATTGCTGATTGTTCTTTGTCCAGTGTGACCACAATTCATGTCCAGATCTGCAGGTTGAGCCTGAGTCAACCTAGTCAAGGCAAGTGCATGATACTTTGGGGTAGACCTTTCTGTCTGACAAATTCAACGGGCTCAACAAAGAACCCTCGAAACTTTTTCCTTCCTTCCGAAAGCCTGCCTCTTTGGTCCAAATTTTGGTGGCCATGAATAGTGGCTACGGATGGCGGCCAACGAACCATGAACGACCCCAAGCCGAGTGCTAGACATGCTCAGATTGTACAAATGCCAGAGATCTTCTGACTCCTCACGTTGCGAGGCTGGCACACCGCAACGTACATCTTGCGTGTGACACGGGCGGATGATATCAGTTGCGCCGGCCGCGTGCTGAATACTCATACATTATTGTGGTGAAGAGACACCAATATGGATGTAATTATACGTACACATGTCATATATATCCGCACGTACATTATGGTTTATTATATATGTTGCTAGAGTGAGAAAAAACGGGCCCTTTCACACAGTTCCAAGCTCTTTGGTATAGCCGAGATCTTGAACCCAATGTGACCCAACATGAAAGAAACGTTCAGCATCACGATGGTAGCTGCCGTCCTCAGCAATCAGGGTAGCTTGACCCTTGCCATCCTGGCGCCATTGTACCCCTCGCAGATTCCCAGTTGGTAGAAAAATTCGACAACAAATATGGGTTAAGATTAACCATGTATGGATACTATACCAATCATACAAACTAACAGCTGATTCTTTAAACATTGTTTGCTAATCAAGATGCAATTATTAGGACCAATGAGTTGATTCAATCATACAGGTTTGATGGAAAATCAACGGCTAAGAATGAATAATTAATGATGGATATCAATGGTTAATGATGCTTACAATTTGTTATCACAATGCTTAAGAATGGACAGTCAATGCCATCGACTCCACTGCAAAGAATCATAAACCAGAGATCTGCTCGATGCTCCTCGCTTGGAGACTGCCGGTCACATGCATCGTGCTATTCCTTACCATGATTTGCCAGTTCCCGGATTCACTTTCTGGGATTCAAGCCGGTCCTGCCCAGGTAGCGCAATGACCAGTATCGAAAACATGTACCTATCGACGTACATGTAGAATACAATTTGATACACATGTATTATACATATATATTATAGACAGTGCGTGTATATGTTCGCAATCGTAAGTCATACGTGTGAATACGTGGATGAATATATATATATATACTGCGCATGTCGGTACCTTTCTGTATCTTACGTAGTTCATGGCAAATCCACAATTCCAAAGGATATTCAAAATTCTATACACATATCATATAATATTCATTAACGTCTAAAAAACGTCACAGGTGAAGAATGGTGAACCATAGATGATAACGAAGCCACTGGGCATGTGGATGTGAAGCAAACTGCAATGCTTTTCATGACTCACTTTGTGGCAGAGCTCACACGCCAGCCATCAGCTGCGCTGCTTTTGAACTCGGCAGCCACGGTTGATGGCAGCAGAGAAGGCAGTAGCGATGGAGCACAGAAAGTACCACTCGAACAAGCACAAACTTTGCGTGTATCATACGAAAACTGCACAAAGCATTGCTTTCAAAATGATCAGCGAATCATTTCTTTGCCAAGAAAAATTGGAAAATTCGAAAATCACAAAGAACATGTGGAGTCATATCTGCAGACCACTGATCACCGCTCTGGTGATCCATGGTGAGCGCTATTCCGCGGGCTGTGTCAATAACTCCTCAATGCGTTCAGACGAGGGTTCTTCCAAACTCCTTGAAACCTGGCAACGCTTCGAACCAAAAGCAACACATTGCCTAAAATGAAAGTCATTAAGCATCATTAAACTCAGTATCTATAATTAAGAGACATTAAACTAAGTATCTAAGATTATCTAAGTAATTGCAAGTGAACTATGTTGTCTAACTATCACTTGTCCCCCGGTGTGCTCTTACAATAAACGAGCCAGACTGCCTAGCTGGCTTTTGCCAAACACTGCGATCCCATTGCAGAATTGTGACTCACTTCACTTGCAACTAAAGCCCTGCCCGCTTGTGGAAGGCCCAAGAGCAGGCAGTATCTCAAGTGCCCTCCCGCTACCAATCCATACCTCCCCGAAGCCCAGCGTCCAGAAAATGTAGTGCTCCCAGTTTGAGGTATAAGGTTTCTCCGATAAGTCAGATATGATTTCCGCCCTATTTATCAATAGCTACCTTGCTGGCTATCCAATCAAAAACCATGCATGAAGATCAATGAATATGCACTAATGAATATGAATGAATACCACTGAATGTTAATGAATATCAATGATCACTGCAGATCTCACAACTGTCAGCCGCTACCTACCGTGGCACAGTAGGGCCGCCTCAGTTGCAATGGTGCTTGGGAGTTTTCGCCGAGCCTCGGTCGAACTTCCCAAGCCCTTTCCCTCCGGCTTAGCAAAAATGACGCGAAAAAGTTGTGCATCTACGGTTGGTTTAGAATGGTTGGCCGATAATGGTTGATTTAAAATGATTTAAAACATGGTTGATTATATAGACATTTTAAACTCAAATTTTAAACATGATTGATTACAAATGGTTGACTGAAAATTGCTGATCGTCATGGCCAATTCATTAATGATCGTATTGTCATGGTCAATCAATAATTGTCAATCATTGATGATGGATTATGGTTAAGATCTCGGTAAGTACCTTTTAATCGATGGACAATAGAATCTGTGGCAACAAACAAAATAAACAGTTTGCGGATGGAGTGGTACGGAATGAGACAGAATAATGCCAAAGAACAAAAGTAGACCGGAATAGTATAGAATGCCAACGGTAGATCCTAGCAGATCATGGCAAAATTCATAAGATCACAGAACGTATATGTTTTTGAACATATGCAGCCATATGCATGCTTCTAATTCAATTGCCAGCTACTTGTTTCATGAGTGAAGGCTTAGCTGTCGCACAAACAGATTATGAGCCGTTGTGCGCGTCAATCAGCAAAAGCCCGTCTCCCTTTCGCACTGTGACCGAACTGATAAACACGAAGAGAGCGTGCTACCAGCAATTAGAGTAGTGCTTCATTGCAACCACATCTGCTCCGGCTGTGTTGACTCTGCCGCTTCGGTTGGAATTGCCCCCGAAAAGGTAAAATGTAAGAAGTACAGTGGCTAATAGTGGAGAAACTGAAACAAATAACTGAACATGTGTGCAAAAATAGATTGGTGGAAGAACATAGAAGGATCGATATGGATAGGTAAGACACGCAACATCATGCAACTGACCATGTAGATGGTAATCGCTGAGAGCAGGGGCCAACAAGGTTAACATGCCAATGGGGTCAGAAACGTATGTGCAATTTTGCAGTGATACAACGAGGAAACGAAGGCCCAATAGTTTTGAAATGTTGTGAAGGGATCCTGAAAGTGAAGGCTTAGCTGTCGCACAAACAGATTATGAGCCGTTGTGCGCGTCAATCAGCAAAAGCCAGTCTTCCCTTTCGCACTGTGACCGAACTGGTAAACACGAAGAGAGCGTGCTACCAGCAATTAGAGTAGTGCTTCATTGCAACCACATCTGCTCCGGCTGTGTTGACTCTGCCGCTTCGGTTGGAATTGCCCTCGAAAAGGTAAGATCGATATGGATACGTAGGACATGCAACATCATGCAACTGACCATGTAGATGGTAATCGCTGAGAGCAGGGGCCAACAAGGTTAACATGCCGATGGGGTCAGAAACGTATGTGCAATTTTGCAGTGATACAACGAGGAAACGAAGGCCCAATAGTTTTGAAATGTTGTGAAGGGATCCTGAAAGTGAAGGCTTAGCTGTCACACAAACAGATTATGAGCCGTTGTGCGCGTCAATCAGCAAAAGCCAGTCTTCCCTTTCGCACTGTGACCGAACTGGTAAACACGAAGAGAGCGCGCTACCAGCAATTAGAGTAGTGCTTCATTGCAACCACATCTGCTCCGGCTGTGTTGACTCTGCCGCTTCGGTTGGAATTGCCCCCGAAAAGGCAAAATGTGAGAAATACAGTGGCAAATAGTGGAGAAACTGAAACAAATAACTGAACATGTGTGCAAAAATAGATTGGTGGAAGATCATAGAAGGATCGATATGGATAGGTAAGACATGCAACATCATGCAACTGACCATGTAGATGGTAATCGCTGAGAGCAGGGGCCAACAAGGTTAACATACCGATGGGGTCAGAAACGTATGTGCAATTTTGCAGTGATACAACGAGGAAACGAAGGCCATCACAACCAGGATCACAGCGACCACGCAACCACGCAACCATGCCAGCATGCGAGCACGCAACCACCACCACAAGAGATCTCATTCAATCGTGAACTGATCGCAACAACACCATTGAAGTGCAATAGTTTTGAAATGTTGTGAAGGGATCCTGAAAGTGAAGGCTTAGCTGTCGCACAAGCAGGTTATGAGCCGTTGTGCGCGTCAATCAGCAAAAGCCCGTCTTCCCTTTCGCACTGTGACCGAACTGGTAAACACGAAGAGAGCGCGCTACCAGCAATTAGAGTAGTGCTTCATTGCAACAGGTGACACCAGATAGGCTTTGCAAAGCATGTCAAGCGCATCCTGCTTTTGCTGCAGTTTTCTTTACCATGTCTTGATTTGGTTGTTAGGGCCAGGTCCAGTGTAGTCTATGTGTCTCCACAAATCGCAAGTCCACCGCATTGTCCATCTCCAGCCCAACCATTTCTGAGCAGGGAGCGAAGATCCATGGAGAGCTACCCTCCTGCCAGCCCAATCTGGGAGCTCGATAAGTTTGCAAAGTATGTACCAAACATCAAGCTTTCAATGAGTCTGATTGAATCAATCAAAGAACAAACTTTAAACTTTCTGAACACATCGAGCGCAAATACTGGTTTGGCAATATTGGGAGAGAAAACGCATTCATTGACGTAGTCTCTAGATGGTATTGGCAGAATGATATCATACCAAAGAAACCACATGAGACAATGGCGATACATTTGTTAGTTCCCAATATAGTGGTTTCTCAAAACATGGGTCAAATCATCCAGTTGATCAATCATTTATAGCACTAGTTCGACCGTCCTTTTCTGAGGTGGGATTCCCCATGGCTTGAGAACCCGCCAATCTGAATGACCATCAAGGCCCCTCCGAGGGCATCACAACCTTCAGGCGACCACAACGACCGACCCCATTGCCCACCGTCTCCTGCAGCTGTCGGAACACCAATCCCTGGCCCTGGCCCACCAAGCGCACGTGGAAGGCCGGACTGAAAGCTGCTGCCAGCTCCTGGAGCTGGGAATCACCAGGGGTCCAACCAAGGGAAGGCTAGTGGTTCATGGTGGTTCAATGATGGCACAAAGGGAAGGTTAGTGGTTCATGGTGGTGGCAGGCTGATGGGGATGAATATCACCAACAACAGTGGGGAAGTAAAGATAAGGACAGGAGTGATTTCTGAGCATCTCCATCATAGTGAAACAGTTGAGAAAAATCGGTCCATTTCTGTTCATGATAACTATAAATGCATGTTTCTCAAAATAGGGACCCCCCTAATTATCCCCTGCTAAGCATTTAGTAATACACCAGCCACTTTGTGGGTCACCTATTTTGAGAAACACCCAAGCTCAGGAAACGACCGGCTCCCCAACGGATCACAAACGCTACCAAGGGGAGACGTTCTCAGGGGCTTGGGGGCTCTTCAAGCATATGGAGAGGCCAGCCAAGGGAGGACATGCCACAAGGCAGAAGCCCAGTGGCACCAGTTGTCACCCAGGTACCCAAACGACATCCCATAGACGTCCCAGTTGACCCCCTGGAGGATACCCTGGTCGTGATCACCAGTTGTGACCAACTCAGCGGTATCGAGGCCTGGCGCAACGGATCTCTTCGACCACCACGTCTGGCTGTCCCCCTACCCTCGAGCTGCTACGGCTCCACCATCCACACTGGCTTGGACCAGCCCAAAGGAAGCAAAGTGACCTTCACTTTTTCGCATCTCCATCTTTTGGGGAGAGAGAAGTGTATGGTGCACCCTGAAGAGATGGACAGTTTGCCTCTGCAACATGATTGCTTTGGGATGGTGAGGGGATCCCCACTTCTGGACAAACCGACGTTGTTGCTTTTTAGATCAGCCATGAAAACTTCTATCCTCAGGCATTGTTCACCATTATCAACCATTATATATTCCCCTAATTGTGAACTATTATCAATATCCTCAACCATTGTCATTAGCCATCACTAGCCAATATTGTTAGCCATTACTATTGTATTTAGCGATATTACTAACCACTATGCACAACTATGCACCACTATGATTAGCCGGTACTAACCACTATTCACCCCCATCAGTACCGTCAATAAAATCATTGATAAACTAAGCATTATTAGACACCTACTTATTATCGTCATCTATAATAAAAGCTAAACTTTGTTAGACTATCATTAGTCCATACCATGAATACCAAATGGTATTAATTGACTATTAGTACCACCATCAATACCCCCAATATCTATTTGTTAATACCTCAATACCCCCAATATGTATTAGTTAATACCTCAATACTCCCAATATCTATTAGTTAATACCTCAATACCATCCATAGCATCATTCATCAGGTTGTGGGTCAAAATTGGGTACCCAAAAACCATTGGTTGATAATGTATGGCCATTATAAATAGCCATATAGGAAGTCAATAATTTTGACCCATACCCATCAATCACCTCCATCCCATTGACACCTGGGTGTTTCTCAAGTCATATGGGACCCCAAAAAATGCTTGGAGTTTATTACTATAAACGCTTAAACAAGGATGAAAACTGAAGGTACCCCAACTTGAGAAAGCAGCACCTGGTGGCAATCACCACTAGAGAAAGCACCTGGTACCACGTGCGGGTGCCCCACCTTTTGTTGCTTACCCCCATGACATCGGATGGATCCTATCGACCCAGGGCGCCACCTGGTGACCCAGGGGGCCACGCCATGGGCGCCGGCGCAGCGCCTCTTCGGTGGCTCGAGCGATCGCCTCCAGTTGCGCTTTGCGTGGTGCCACCAGCACCACGAAGGCGTCGCCCATGTCCTGATGCGCCAAGGCCGGCGGTGAAGGTCCGCGGAACCAGCGAAGCACGCGAAGCACCATCATGGCGCGAATGATGATGGTAAATGATGGTAAATGATGGTGAATGATGGTGAATGATGGTGAATGAATAGACATGATGAAAAATGATGGTAAATGATGAAAAATGATGGTGAAGGAATAGCTAAATGATGGTGAAAACCATCATTTACAGTCATTGATGGCTGGTTTAGATGAAGGTGACTGATGGTAAACCTCATCAAAACCTATAAATGATGGTAAATGATGGTAAACCTCACTAATGTTTTAAGTAGTCAAGCTATAGGTATTTCGCTGTAAATGATAGTAGGTGGTTTGCGTTCTTGAACCCTGGTGAACGATTTTGAGCAATTTGTTTGCAACTAGCAGCTACGTAGCACGATTGATGATATTTTTCAACCTGCAACTTGCTATCATAATGTGCTATTAATGGTTAGTATGGTTGATCCATGTTTCTACAACTGGTATTCTCTTGTGATTGAAAAAACTGGTCATTAATGGTCATTTGGTGTCAATGCTGCATCAAACGAATAGTAAGTAGTTGGCACGCAAGCGATGAACTAGCGTCACTTTGGCATAATTTCACTTGACACTGGAGCCCAAGTTCCCAACACGCAGCTCGAGCCTTCAGCGATTGGATGAAGGAAGTCGCCATCTCTCCTGCACGGCTGGTGATGTTTCTTGGACGTGGACTTAGTGGAGCCATGTGGAGCGACAAGAAAATGTCGACGGTGAGGTCCCAAGTCACAACACTGGGAGATCTCATCACCCAGCTGCAACATGCTGCAGAGTCCTTCTCCCGAGCTGAAAGCTCCTTTCTTGGTGCCGCCTGGTGCAACGCCGTGTTACCACGCTTGACCCGCCAGAAAGTCCACCGTTGCGGGGCCCAGCCATGATTTTTAGATGACTTTTCTTGCAGGAAGTAGAAAAGTACAAAAAGAGCTGGAAGTGACAAGCAAATGCGCATGTACGTGTAGTGGAAACTGTATACATGTGTGTGTATGTGCCTTTATGTGAGTACATGATATTGATGCACTGTACGTCTTTGAAAGTCATCCTTCCAAACTAAAATGTGTGCCTTCGAACTCCCAAATCTGCAACATCTGTCAACCATAGCTCACCCCTTGACACCGTGAGGT
The DNA here is from genome assembly GCA_009767595.1 of Symbiodinium kawagutii. NCBI lineage: Eukaryota > Dinophyceae > Suessiales > Symbiodiniaceae > Symbiodinium > Symbiodinium kawagutii. Next base: position 236,689 of record VSDK01025490.1, on the reverse strand, counting down.
CGGGATCTGATCTCGGTGGCTTCTTTGAACCTAGGTTGGTTGATCAAGAGTTGGTTTACACAATTGATTTGTCTGATAGTTGTACCCAGTACATCTTAGTCTCATCTTATTCCGTACGCGGTACATGGTACCCCCTCCAATTAATCAACCTATGGCCTATGGTTTATTAATCCGGGGTTTACATTACCATCTCATTCCCCCAAGAAATGTTGAGTTGATGAAATTTCCCGTAGCTTCCTGACAGATTCGTCTCGGGGTTTCGTTATTTCGTCGCCGGCCTTTCCCCATGGAAACCACACGAGCAGCTCCTGGGAGTTGCGACGCCGGAAGTTGTAGAACTGTTGCTGGTGGTGGTGGTTGAGGCGGTGGTGACTATGGTGAAGTTGATCTTCATTTTGAGTATTGCATGGATTTCTATAGTATTCTATGGCAGTTAGATGTGTTATTCTATAGTATCCTTGATTATTTTTCAATGATTCCCACAATATGTTTCTTTTGATTTGTCCCAGTATTGTTGCTTTTCTTCCTCTGGACATCCTTCTAGTTATTCGTGCTGTCAGCAACTCATCACAGCCATGGGGGCAGTCCTATAGCTTTGCCCCAAAGTTGCTTGGCTTTGGCAGCTTGTTTGTTGGTGCGGAAGACGATGCTCAGGCGCTCTCTTAGGGCCTCCGTCGGGAGATATCAATGGCTACTCATGCAGCTCCATGTCTGACTCTTGGCCTTCTGCAACATCGCCAGAAACACCCGGGCAAGCTCTCGGTCTGCCTGCGGACCCCACGCCAATGGCAAAGATCGCATGGAAAAGCACCATACACCACTACAGTAGTTTAATCAGCATGAGCCATCATCAACCATCATTCAATATCATTGAGCATGCCGCAAAACCACTCTGGATGCCTGAAGAATCTGTTCCGGCGAGGGTTCCACTTCCGGCAGAATCAATGGATCCTGCAGACATGTTGGCTGCTCCCTTCAAACTTGCAAGGGATGCATCTGCCATTCTACTCATAATTTCGTTGCCTAAAATGCATCTGCTTTGGGCTTTCTGCAAAGGTCCAATGTTTCAAACGTGAGAACAATTAGGAAAATGGCTCAAGCTTGGTAAAAGCCGAAGCCTAAGGCCATTATCCGCGCTGTTCTTGTGAGCCTCAAGTTCAACCGTCCAACCCCCCAGCTGTAGCTCTCCATGACGCTCTCCATTCCAAGTCGTAGACCCGCCTTGGCGATGCTGGCGATGCGGTCACTGGTATCTGCTGAGATTGGTCGAACTTCTGCGTGGTGGGCTATTGACGTTCTCCATGGGGGCCCCCTATGGTGTTGGGATGATCCCACTGTTGATGCAAATCTGAACGCTTCAAAGAACTCCAGGCATGTGTCAGCGCCAAACAACAAATCGGCATTTGATGGAAGACGTTGTCTAGATTTTCTCAATGGCAAAAAACCAGGGTTGGCAAATGATGTTGCTGAACACACCCAACTGAGCATTTGTTTCAATGAAAGCCTTTCCAGCAATTGTTCCCTTACAATTCCCTGCTATGCACATCATTAACCAGCAACAATCAACTACTCACCATCATAAACCCATGACCCACCATCATTGACCATCATTGACCATCATACACCATCATTAACCATTGGCCACGACTATCAACCAGTATCAATATGTATCAACCACTATTCACCGCCATTAACCACTATTGACTCATCGTTAACCACTATAAAACCATCATAAATCGCTATAAAACCACGATCAAACCACTATGAAACAACCATTCGCCACTATTAAAGCATCATTGACCACTATTAACCGGCATCAACCACCATTAAACCAATCATTGACGACTATTGCACTACTATTAAACCAAAATTCACCACTATTAAACCAATCATTCCTCAGAATTCCTCATGACTGCCGCGGCACCGGAAGCTCCACATCTGCCCGGGGGACTCCAGACTTCACCATGACCTCGACACCTCGCGGCTCGCCGGCTCGGTGATCCAGCGGTTCGCCGGCACCACTGGGGTACGCCAGCTACGTTGTCCAGCAGCCAGTTATACTGGTTATAATGGAGGTCAATGGTTATACTATGGTTATACTGGTATAATTGGATGACAATGGTTATAGTGGTCATAATATGTTATAATGGCTATACTGGTTATAATGGAGGTTAGTTAAACTAACTAATGGTATAGTTATACCAGCAATTAATAGTCTGTTTGATAGTTATAATGGTGGTCGATGGTATAATTCAACTATCAATACCATCAGTTGTCATCCACGACTATCGGTCCAAGTCATAAACCCAGTTTAAGCCAGTCATAACTTATTAAGTGGGTTAACTGGTGGACATATTACTTATAGCTTATTTAGCCAGCTTAAATGGGTGGTTTATAGCTTGTTAACCATGACTATGGTAATAAAGCGACCATGTCAACTTTCGTGTTCCCGTCATGGCTTAAGAAACACCCAGGGGTGATGATGCTTGGGTGATGATGGCTATGTCAACCATTGATCAAGTGCGATGGGAACTAGTGACCAGGTATATTATATCATGGTATACTGTGGTCAATCATTGGTCAATGGTTAGTTGATGCTGCTCATTGAAGATTTCTCCTGGTGCTCCGTCAAGGTCAACAACGGTGAATGTGGGTGATGGATATGGTTGGTTCATGTAGTAGTCGTTGGTTCATTTTTGCTTGGTGAACTGCGTAGCCAATACCTCAGGCAATTTTTGGTGGGTTGAAAGTTGAAAGCAACCCTGACTACTTCGTGGCCTGTTAGTTGATGATGTTTCTTGTTGGCTTCACTGATGGTTGCCGACTGCCGAGTCAATCGCAGGGTTCTTGGTTGGTTCACCGACCAGCGACTGCTTCGCAGAGCAATCTGCTCTTGTTCTTCAGAGACCGCACAGAAACACGGCAATAGGGAACCAACGAAGTTTGACAGTGAAGTGTTCGAAGACTCAGTTAGTGTCAGAGTTAAGATCGATATCAATCCACATCCTCAGATTCACAACACTAGAATTAAATTCCCAACTGACAGAAATCATGCGTCACATCCGGGTCCACCCTACGCACGCGCACATGGAGCTCTGAGATTTCTGCTGGATTTCAGAGAATCCAAGACCTCCTTGGTGCTGTATGGCAGCTTGATCTCCTCCTTCCCGAAGAGGTTGTCCCAGGGGGCCGCCCCTGACGGAGACAGGTGCCAGGAGGATCAGTCGAACTCAGCTAACAGAGCAAACATCTAAGAGAAAGCTTATCTAAGATTATCCAGATTATCTGATATATCTAAATTATCCAGAGCAATCCAAGTAAAAGAGAGTTTGCATCCGAGTCACTAGGATTGCCCTACCAAAGATAAAGCTACCATCAAGCAAACATAAAATGTGTGAAAGACAGAACAATTGCCCCAACTAAGATAAAGCTACCGTCTCGCAACTCAGTAGATTGAGAAAAATGCCCCAGTGGAAACAGAAACCCGCCGCTGCAAGTGAGATAAAGCGAATCTGCGAATCAGTTGAGCCGACATCGGCGGTGCTTCATTCGGATTCGATCAGCATTCTCAACTCTCTGGGGTCACGACCCCTAGGTGTTCTCCGTATTCTCCTGATCGTGATCTGAAAAAAATCGAGGAGGGGAGTGAAATGTGCCAAGCGTCGGCAGTCAAACAGGAATTCAATTCCACTAATGTTCGCGAATCCACTGATCATCGTATTGAAAGCCGCCATGGTATCAGTGACCATGAAAACTTTGAGTAGGAAACCGTCCCATTGGATCTGGGGAATTGATTGTTTTTGAACGTCAAGTGGTGCTGGAAAAATTCAGAGACTCTTGGAGTGAAGAAACTGGTACTGGATCGTTTGCGAGACCACACAAAAAGATGTTGGAAATGGTCTCCTGTCTAATGAAATTTGTAGATAGCAAGTGCAAATTTGGCTTCTCAACACAGGGACCCCGCCTCGATTTCTATGCACAAAATTTTGACTTTACTCAATCTTTGGGGCAGGAAACATGGCAGGTATGTTGTCCACTGCATCCCCCTTGTTTGGGTTCACTCTTTCTGTAGATTCATCCATGGTTGGCTGAGCTGGTTTTGCCTCCCATACATTTCATCCAACCAGGGCATTCAATCCAAACTCGGGCCGTCATCTGGTGCGCACATCTTTTTGCCCCCGGGTCATGTTCGATGGCTGAACATGGCCAGCTGTGGTGGATCCTAGATAACACTGGTGCATCACAATGATTCAGAATTATCATAACCCCCCATTCTTGTTAATTAGATGCTGAAGCCCTCTGGATAATTCTATCATAATCATAGCACCCCACACCCCGGAAGAATAATGATAACAACAACAATAATGATCACGGTGATCATTGATGACTTCACATCCCGTTTTCTTGTGCTTGAACATGGTTGAACATGGACGTGATTGGCAATGATTGGTCCTGTCTGTTTACCATTGCTATCCGGTGGCCAGTCACTGTACATGGTCATGGAGTCATGGATATGAAATCTTAAGATCAATGATCAACCAGGATCCACTACTGTTGAATGAATTGACTGACATTCTCAGCCGTTGATCATGATCAACTGTTGGTCCACTGGTTACTTAACATGGGGTCATGAACATCACCCGTTGGTCAGTTTTCACCATGATTGGGTGACCAACTATGATCAACCAGGTTCAGAAGCATCGAAATTTCAACCAGCGTGACCTAACATGACTCAACCAATGGTGAGTCATGGTTGACGTTGATGCCCAACCAACCAACAACCTATCCATGGACATGATCAGTCACCATGCTCCTCCCGCTCAACGCAGCCATGACCGCAATGGAAGCCTGGGCGCCGATGGCAAGTCCTATGGCTTTTGGGGTTGCTGCTGTGACAAGATCGGCCATGGCCATGTACCCCAGCTGGTTGGTTTCAGCTATGGGGAAGATGAAAAAACCTCCATGATTTTTCTGTGGGCCGTCCAATCCACTGCGGTGACACAATGGCAAGGAAACTGGGAGCCCCCACAAAAGCCCTTCCTTTGCAAGGCGTAGATGCTGCCTGAGCTCGACACGCGCTTCAAAATGCTCTGCCTTCTCAACGACTTCATTGGAATGAGCGAACTTCAAAGATGTCTCCACTGTGTAGACTAAGAAATGGAGGTTTGGCAGGTTGATTCATGGCCTATACTGGAGATTCTTGAAATATTGCGTTGCAACTCATGGTTGCAAGTTGTAGAATCGCAACTGCAGCACTGCAACCCAATCACTGCATCAGCCTCCACACGAGGTCTGGAAAACGAAGCAGGCAATGCGAGTCTCAGACCTCGAACCGGCCAAACATCCTGTGCTTGTCAGCGGTGCCGGCACATGTTCATCTGCAAGCAATTTTGTTTGCTGATCTTCATGGTATCGTTAACATTCGCGAACTATATGTTGATCATTGTCATCACCGCCATCATCGTCATCATCGTCGTCATCATCATGATCATCTTACATCATCTGCGTTCAAGATGCACACCTAATCACAGAAACCTGCGTTCCGAGCTTGCTAGGTACTTCGGGTGCTACGCTGGATCTGCCAACATCTACTTCCCACTATGCCACTAGAATCCAACTCTGAAGCAGCAACACCCCAGCATTGAAGTCCATCACTCTGGGCACACCAAAGCCGAACATGGCTGAACTACGCCTGAGGCCCCTCACCAGCCGTGCCAATGCTTCCAGGGACCAAAATCGCCATGGCAGTCCAGGTGTGGTTACAATGGCCGCACCAAGGAATCCAAGGAACGAGTCATGAAAGGGTTCTCCAGTGGTGTAGATGAACATGCCCAGCTTGGGGTAGCAAACGGGGCAACACCCCAATTCCAGGTCTGCCTAGTGCCATATGTGCCATGCCACATCTTCCGGGTCGGAGCTGCTGTAGATAGATCAATGATATACTTGATATTATATGGTATATAACTGTTAGTAGAGGGGAGAAATATAGAGATACTGATAGATACAGTAGATACTGGGCGCTTTGCCTTTCAAACTTCTCGAATGTGTTGATTGACTCGCGTGGAGCAACCAAGAGAAATCTGCACATTCCACTCAGCCCAATGGCTGCGAGTCCCTGTTCGGCCATGCTTCCGAATGAGGGCGCCAGTTGGCATGCCTATACAGCAGGTCTAACTGCAAGCCAGACGAGAACTCCTCACATAGATTTCCAAATACAGTATGTTATCTGTTGAAAATCATATAGATTGTATCCAGATATGTGTTTGGAAGCCAAACGAGTCCAAATGTATCCAACTGCTTTTCCTTTTGAGCAATGCCATCATTCAAAGCATCTCCCAGGCAACCTGAACTCCTAAAATTTTCGGGGATTCCCACTTTGTGGACACCAGTTGAGCACTGGCTCCCAGGTGACGCTCTGCCGCACCTTCTCGAACTCTTTATGTAGCAACTTCATGGTGAGCTCTGCTGTACCGTTTAAGAAGCCCAACAGCCCTGGTGTTCTTGGTAAGTTTGCTGTGGAAACGTCGCGTGGAAACATCGCGTTGGTCAGATATCAGATTCACATGGAAAGAAACTGCGCAAGGCAAAAGCCAAACTTCTGTAGTGTTGCTTTGAAGAACTGTCCGTGAAGGATGATCAAAAGGGACAACAGGTTCTGCCAGTAGCTACTTTTTTGTGCTCATTTCGTTTATCAAATGGTGGATCTGGGCATATGTTGGATTTTCCTTAGCAGGTGCGCATGCTGTCACTCTTCTTGAGCCAAAGTCCAGCTGTTGTGGTGGGAAATGGAATCGGCCGCAGAAACTGGAAGTCCTTGATACTGAAAAGCGGCCTTTCTGAAACAGCTGCTGTTTTTGCAAGGACCGTAGGCTGCTTCCAGCCGTATCTGGAGCCCTGTGCTTTGCTTCCCTCAGCCTTTAACTTTAAGGTACGGTCCTTCTTGCATCTACCAACAGGCTCTATCAGGCTCTGGTGCCTTTGATCCAAAAAATGCCGATCTCAAAGATTTGGAAACGGTTCAACTGCATCCATCCCGTCAAACTTCCACCATCAGATGCACTTGTTTTAATCTGCAAAGCAATCTGCTGCTTCATCTTCCAAAGCTTTCAACACCTGCTTCTGTCCTCAAGGGTCGTGGCAAAGATCATGTTCCATCACTGCGGTACCCCAATCATTACCCCAAAATCTTCAGTTTTGTCGGTCAAACCAGCCACAAAACTAAATAACTTTCCTATGTTCACTGTCTTGTACGGGGTCCCATCAATGGTTCCTCAGATTTAACCATGGTTGGTGAATCATTAAGAAAGAGAAACCAAACCGTTAGTGTTCATCCTACCTGAGGCACGCACCTATTCGCAAGCGCAGGATGTTCTTCGCATTCTCCGGGCGTATCCCATCTGGGATTGTTGCCTTGAAGCAACGAAAACCCCAGCTATCCCTCATGGTTGCTTGTGTTGCATTCCCATGTCGTGGACTACACAGGAATTAGATACTTAAAGACATAATGGTAGCGATAGACCGCAAATATGATTAGCAATTTTGACATCAATAGTCCCAGCCTTATTTATCAAGTAGATCCAAGTAATACAATAAACCAGCCATAGTCACCAGCACGCAATCTGTTAGCAAAATGTTGTTGACTAGCAGTAGAACCCCACTGCGAAGCCACCAGCTGGTTCTGCAGCTTCAGCAAATACTTCCCATCCCTGGCACGACTATTTTCACGATGCAAATGATGACGGTGATGACGATGATGACGATGATGACGATGATGACGATGATGACGATGATGACGATGATGACGATGATGACGATGATGACGATGATGACGATGATGACGATGATGACGATGATGACGATGATGACGATGATGACGATGATGACGATGATGACGATGATGACGATGATGACGATGATGACGATGATGACGATGATGACGATGATGACGATGATGACGATGATGACGATGATGACGATGATGACGATGATGACGATGATGACGATGATGACGATGATGACGATGATGACGATGATGACGATGATGACGATGATGACGATGATGACGATGATGACAATGATGACGACGACGATGATGATGATGACGATGATGACGATGATGACAATGATGATGATGATGATGATGATGATGATGATGATGATGATGATGATGATGGTGATGATGGTGGTGATGGTGGTGGTGATGATGATGAACCATGATTGGTCCTTGTCAACCACAACTTTTGGTCAACCAGTATCATTCAACGTCACCCATTGTTCAACCAGTATCTTTCACAACATTTCATAACCATTCCAGCCACTTTATAACCATTATCCGTAGTTGCTCTGAGCAGCTTGTTCCTGCCTTCGATTTCTGCGAGCTTTCCTTCCGCCGCTTCGCGTCCGGTTCCTGGCAGCTTTTCGACGTTTCGGTGGCTAGAGCATGAAGTGGCCATGATTGAAACTACATCAGCCGTATTGCATCTTAGTGAGCAACACTTTTGTTGGTTCTTGTTGATTCTTGTTGGCTCACCCCTATTGTTGGTTCTTGTTGATTCCTAAATGTCATTATCGCCTCGCGTATAACCATGAATCGACCACTTTGATCGACCACTTTGATCGCATGCCGTCTCTGCATGCCTTAAATTTGTGATTCCACGGGCCGGGTGATCCGCCACTGTTTCCTAGAAATCGCAAGTAGCAAAGGGTCTGTCCGATGGGGCGGGTGAGCGACCCACCAAACGTATATGCAAATGCACCAATGATCGCTCGCTGATTCCCCACATCGTTCCACGCGACAAGCCACTGCAGAACTGTAATGTGCCAAGTTGCAAAGTACAGATACTCCTTATTGGGGTAGTCCAGAAGCTGGTACACCACGCCGTCTGTGGATAAGAAAGGCATGTTTTAAATGTAGGCCTGCACATGTTGTGCCAGTAAATTCACAGGAATGCAGACTCAATTTGCCTCATGACAGTATTACTGATCATGAACATGACGATGCTCATCTACACATTGCTGACATCTGAGGATTGGAACCACTATGTATAGTCAAATATGGTCAAATCATTCCCATAAAATGAGTGAATATAATCAAAAAGCATCATCCCGCGGTGTGCCTCTTGCCATCACTACCATGCTTTAAGAATGGCCGTGACTCATCGCTGTGGATCAATCCGGTAGCCTCATAGGCTTGGGGAAGCCACATCTCCATGTTGCTACGACCGGAAGTCTGCACTGAGCAATCACCCCGGCTGCCACCAACCTGACTCCTTTGATACAGTTCATAATCAGCTACCCATCACTATGCATAGAGTGCTGTCACCATTTCACCATGGACATCTCAGTTTCACAACGAGCAGTGGAAAAACTCATGGCGTCGTCAGCTTGTGGCTGCGAAGGAGATGCGATTGTACCTGTGATCGCCTGTGATTGTCCGAAGGTGAGATTCATGACCTCGAAAAGGTTCCAAATGGTCCAAACCGACAGTTCAACGAGGTGAGCTACGCGACACATAAAAGCCGAGCTGTATCAGTACCAACATAAGGATATACCTGCTTTTAGCCGAAGCAATATAATATATATATAATATATATATATATATATATTGAATGAACCTTCTTTCTTTGGAGCTTCGATCCTGATCATATAACACAGACGTATATCTGTAGATAGTAACCATCAGTATCTCCCTGTACATCACCATCAGTGTTGGTCCTGACATGTTGCACCATCCATCGGACGACGTCGTGGGCGGGCTGTGTGCTTGCGCGGACGACGTCTTTTGCAGGCTGTGTGCTTGCCACACCTTTTGGGTCATCGCACATCCGCATGGCTCGCAGTGATGAAGCTCTTGATACTATTGCTATGGGTCAAGGCCTTAACCAACCAATAATGGTTGATAATGACCAACAAACCATAGGGAAAACAATGGTTAATAGGAGGGAACCAGGGGTACGGGGTTTTGACCCACAGCCCTATGGTTTTGAACCGATTTGATGTTGCCTACACCATTGTCAAAATGGTTGAGAATGTCGGTGCATTGGAAATTAAAGCCACTAACCCTTATGGTCAATACAGAATGGATGTTCAGTGACAATGATGTTGTGTCAAACACAGATAGATAGATACTAATAGTTCACTGGTGACCAGTGATGACCAAGTAAAACACGTGAAGAAACATAGACAAAAAGCAATCAAACAACGGCATCAATAAGCTATAAAAAGAATATAAAAGGTATGAAAATGTGTGGGGAACTCCATCGGACAATCTGACTTCCTCCAAGGGGTCCTGTTCAGCCACTGGATGCGCGACCCGAGGCGCTCAAACACTGAGCCTCCCTCCGCGGCTCTTCGTCAGAGTCGCCAGGCGGTCTGTCGTTCAAACAGCTGTGACAGCTCGGCCGATGACTCCGGAGCTGCAAAAATCGTTGCCGCTGTTGGACGGCTGAGTCTGAGTCGCCGACCGTGCGAAGGTATTGAAACAGACCTCCGCATTCAAACGGACCTTCAAACGAAAGTAACTTCGCTAACAAATGAACAGTACAACTTCAAAGTAACTTCTTGAAATCAAAAGAAAACCATCCAACTTCATCAAAGCATTGGCAATGACAGTACCAAGCATTGAAGCATTGAAATTGGCAAAAGAAAACCATCCAAATCTCAATCAAAGAGTACCAAGCATTGACTGCCCAGCTCCCAGCTGAAGGTCTTCTTTAAAAAGTCCCACTTCGCAACTGGATTCGCCAACATCTCCAGCAGCGCTGGCTCTGTACCACTCCTCCTTAAGAGGGGCTCACGCAACGCAACGACGTTCAGAGTGGGAAGTTCCAGCTGCAAGTGCAACGTCAGAGAGACTGCAGCATCTTTGAAATAAAACATGTCCCCATGTCCTGCATACGTGATGTCCATGTTGATCCTATGTTGTTAACCAACAATGATTATAAGTTTCAACTGTTCTTAATGGATGACCGTTGATGTTGAGATAGTGAATAATGACTAATTCACTAGTTGATCATTAATCTTGAATCAAATGGATTAGTTGACAGCTATTTGACCGTTTACCGGTCTTAATGGTTAGCCGTTAGTATCTAAAGATCAAGAACCACTCACTGTTAATGACCGTTTATAAGCACCATCTAAATAACCATTCATATTTAATTGATAACCATTAATCAATAAGCGTTCATGACCAATATTCCGACCATTAAACTCTAGTTATGAATGGTTCTTCAATGGCTAGTGGTCCCAACAGGGTTGAACACCGCGCATAGCTGAAAGCCAAAGACATTGATTTGTTCATGTGAATTGATTATTGGTAACGGTCAGCAATGGTCGATAGCTCTTGACTCAAGGATGATAACGATTCTTTCATGCTTATTGCTGAGTGCTTCATGGTTAACTGAACAGTCAATAATTGTCAATAAGTACTCGTTCAAACGGTGGATCGTGGGTAGAACCTAATGGTTGAGAAGGGTTGATAAGGGTGGATCATGGCTAAAAACTAATGCTTCACACTGGTGAAACATGGACATGACTAATTGATCGTCGCTGGCTAAGAATGGATGGACTGCTTGACTATTGCTAGCAAAAACCGGCTTACTAACCATCATCAGAACATTGCCATACCCACAACAAGCTGTTTATTAATTCATGCTTACCGTCGGGTCAATAACTATTTACAGTGGGTACAGTGGCCGACAGAATTTATAGAAAAAAAGGCTCGTGGAGACAGGCAAATACACCCCCAAAAAAACTGCAAAAAAGAGATCCGAAACAAATATAGAAAAGAAATAATTGTAGAAAAAGACTCTATAATTATTTCGGCCAACTAAGCAATTCCAGTAATCAGCACCTGTTTGAACGCAATTTTGCCCTAAAACTGAACACGTCCAATGAATCCACCCCCTATTTATGGGTGATTCCGTTGGCAAACTTAATGGGATCAGTACATAATTGCAGGTATGTACCCCATGGATTCATGTCCCCTGCCATTGGTGGTTGCACATATCCCATGACCGTTGACCATTACTTCCTATCATTGCCAAGGCATAAAACTAAACCCAACTAATCATTCAACCAAGCACACCCAACCATCCAATTCACGTGGAATCCTCAAGACATGCAGGTTTCCCTGTGAGAAAGGGAATGAGAGAAAGAGAGACCAGAGAGAAAGAGAGGGAGATATGGCTGTGGGTCAAAACCCTGTACCCCTGGTTCCCCCACTATTAACCATTGTTTTCCTTATTATTGTTAGTAGAATCCCCCATTAGTTGGTTGATCAATATTGACCCATAGCCATATAGGCTCGTTGAAGAACGTCTTTTGGTGCCTCATCATGTGTACCTGTTTGCCTTGCTGCTCCCAAAAGGGGTTGTTCAGGGTTGTTATGCTGTCGTCATCAAAAAATGATACCTTGGCCTTGGCTTGTCTGAGTAGGATACCAGGAATATGATAATCATGGACCATTTCTAGTACAACACCAGATGGCAATACCCATGGCAGCTGCAGAGTGACTTACAAAGAGTATAGATTGCTGGGGATTTGCGTTGACAGGAAACTAAAGTAAACTCTGGGTCCTTCCTCTCAACCAAAGAATCAAATACATTTACATCAACACACCAACCCACCAACGCATTCGAAGAATGTTGGGCACTACATTTACCTTCAAGTCCTTGCCTTCTGACCACACCGACTGCTGTAACGCGAGTGGTGAAACGCATCCAGTGTACTGGACACCAATCTGGGGAGTGCCCTCAGTGCCCGCAGTGCAGGATTGCTGAGATCTTTGATCTCCCTCAAAAAATCGCTCAGACCACACCATGTTGATGAAATGATCATCGTGGGATAATTGGTGGTAACTTCAGTGAGAACTTCAGTGATAGCCAATCAAAAATGTAGGATACTGCAATCATTTTGTAGACATGATTTTTCTGTAATCATTTGAGCAGCTGCATTCCGGTTGCGATGTAACATGACTGGCAGCGAATAATGATTTTAAATCTTTGGTTCATAATTGCTTATCATCATATGAAGTTGATCTGATGGATTACTTCGATCCCATGACAAGTCTAGAAATTCTGGCTTCTATTGGTTCCATCCTCCAATGACAAGGGCTACCATCAAGATCTGCACGTCTATCACTTTGGGAGACCCAAAAGCGCTCAGAAACATCTGTTGCCCCGAACTCTGGAAATCATCCGCTTCCAAACAGTTCGAGGTGCCAGCGATTTCCACAGTTTCATGTGGGTTCACTCGTGCTTCGTTTCCATGTCACAAGGCCGAGCTCGCAAAAAATCGATCAACACAATTGGAGCAGTTCTGATCTGGGGATTTGCTGGCGGGAGTCTATCAAGGCAAATCAGGTAGTGTAATGGTGACACTGAAACCAGTATCACACAAGCATTGCTGCATTCAAGAACCAGCAGAAGCTGTGGCAACTGCTAACTTTGGATCACTTGTGTAGACCACTGAGGTACCATGACTGGCACATTTGGTTCAAGCGGCAGCGCAAATCAACTCATGGGTTCAATGACACTCACGGCCTGGGACACGGCAAAGCTGCAAAACAAGTTGTCTCTGCATTTCAGGATCCGTGGAAGGACGTAAGACTTGGCACCAACTGGCAATCTTCTCAAGTTGAGAGTCGTTGAACTTAGTCGCATCTTTTTTCGAACTTGCAAAACTAATTGCGGGTACCATTATATCAGCTCAGTCTTATGCTAGTACCGCTACTTTCTTTCAAGAACACATTCGTACTATAGTGCTGCTGAATAATGATCAGCTGAATGTCATTCAAAACAACACACTGAAAGAAGAAAGAACCCATAGCAATCTGCAAGAAACCTATGAGGATGACTCATCCATAGTTTTGCCCAATGACTACAGGGTGACGCCCCACTAAGGCAGTTTAGCTAATACTGTAAATCTTCTTGTGCATGTAAGATACAAGAAAGAGCGATGCATACCATAATGACCAAACAAATGCTTAGCCTCTTGGTGACTGCTGATCCATTCTGGATCACGAAGTTGATCCGTAAATGCAAACCAGAACTCTCAGTGGGCATCGGTAGAAACAAGAGCGTCATGCCATCCAAGGTTCAGTGGTACATGCTGCAACACCACATCTGCTGGGCGTTTCCAGGCTCCATCATGATGTTTGGTTCATGTTGGTGAATTCATGTTCCAACTACCTTGGCTTGATGAGAGGTCAAACCTGATAGATAGCCCTGATAGCCCTATGATACATGATGATATGTATTAGCTTTACATGAAAACATGGTAGTCAATCTTGATATCCCTATGTTGGCCAATAGAGAATGTTGGCAAGACCAAATGGGGGGATGAACCGGAGCAGCATGAAGAATCAATCAGGTTTCTGTCCATGGTCCTGGTAGCATTGGTAATCTTGACCATCGTGGGCCATCATTGACCATCCCAAAGTGATCGCTGTCGGTTTCCCCATGAGGCAACCACCACTAGGTGGAGAAATGTTGCTGCATTTCAAGGGAAACTATTGATCTTGGGGATTGAACGTTTGTGATATGTCATATTTGGCATTAACCAGTATCCATGCTGATGCTTCATGTTTTTCATTGTTATGCCAATGTTTCCAGAAGATGTTGGGAATTGCATCTTCTCCAGTGGACATTCCACGGGCCCTGCGAAAGATTAAACACAGCTGAAACACGGAAATTTCGGAGGTTGCCAAGTGCAGGGCAGCTGCTTAATGAAGATGGATCCGACGGTATCTGACTTTTCCAACCATGGATATCACAGCATTGACATGCTTAACACTGCTTCATCACAACTACTAAAAAAATGGTCGCCACCCAATGGGCTGACAATAGGGGATAATCACCAACAAGAATCGGGCATATAGATCATCTTAGGGAGACTAGCTCTTCCTGGGATGTCAGGACCCCCAAATGATAGAAGCAAAAAAAGATGTGGGTACAGCGTCGCAACCATGCATTGTGAAATTCTGTGGGGCAATGTTTGGGGCCTCCGCTGGATTGAAGAGATATATATATATATCATATATATATATATATACAAGGATACAAAACTGATACAACAACGGCCCTCAGAAGGTGGGAAATCAAAAAAATAAAGCCAAGTATGAGGACTGACAAAATGATGTGTTTTGAGAGGCTGACATAGGTCTAATATCATTCTTCGGTATGAGCATCATGTCATGATAGTCCCTCTTGTGACTGTTTATTGCCGATCATTGCTCCCTACGCCACAGCGACCAATGATAATGTCGAAAACGATGACAAGGACAACAGTAGCAGCAAAAGCAATGGCGATACGTTTTGAGCTGTTGGGAATACAGCCAAGTAGTGTGCAAATAGCAAATAACAAGGAGATGCATTATGTTCAATTTCAGTCGTAGATTGGTTAAAGGGATTCCAACAAGCATTGTCATGAGGGACTACAGGCAAACAGCAAGCGTGGTCCGACATCTCTTCATTTTATTTTTCAAGCTATCAAAAACTCATGATAAAAGCTGCGTAAGGTGCATGTTTGTCATTGTCAAGGAGTGGACGGACTCATCTGGTAGCAATAGATCAGCAATTGATAAGCCCTTCACAGATTGCCGCCTGCCGGCGATGCTGCCGCATGGCTACACTCATAAGTAAAGCGGGCATCAAAAGCAAAGCAAGGGCCGTGATGCGCATCCTCTGAGCTCGACCTCTTGGAATCCGGTTGATAAGCAATAACTTCCGACCGTCTGATTGCCGATGAAGAATAGATATCAGTTGATATCAGCACTAACAATGACTTCTCATCGTGTTCAACAATTTGGGGGCTAACCATAGGTCCTGAGCTCCTTACTGTCAATAACCTTTCCCATCAAACTAGAACGCCAAAAGATTCCCAATGAAGTCTGGGGTGTTGCAACCCGTGCAGTTCCAAACAACTCGTGTCATCCTACATTCTCCACATCCTGATCTCTAGCACCTGCTCAATGTACTAAGCCCTGTGACCTACCAGGGTCGAGCCCAAAGTGAGGTCGCAAAGCCCAGCTGTTGCCTTGCCACGCCATCGACGAGGATGTTGAAACTCTAAAAAAGCAAAGCTCCTGGGTGTCAACATTAAACACTGAACCACGCGAAGCGGCAACGGTATGTAGCAGCATGTAGCACTGGGTTCTGGACTCGATTTTTGTCTCAGCCAAGACTCCCTCTGGTTGATACCCAGGTTTGGTAGGGCAGATTCCAAGATCCAGCGAGCACAATCAACATCAATGAACCAACGATCATGAACCATGTGGCGCCATGACTAAAAAATCATCAATCATCACCATTTATCATCACTAACCATCACTAAGCATCATTGACCATCACCATCAACCAAGCATATGTTCAGCACATTCAGACTACACCCCCGGATCCTGGGATTACCCATCAGTAAACTGTTGACCTCAACGTGCACCTGTTTCGATCTCTTGACAAAGCTCCTGGGCGAACATCAGGGTGCCGAGTTTGCTCATGGAATCATGGTTTATGATGAGGCGTAATGATGTCACGACATTTCATAAATGATAAACCAAGAGTAAGGCATATTTTTTTCTGAGTGGTAATGTCTGTAATTCACATAATATTTCGAAGATAATTCAATGGCTTCTAACAATGGTTTGAGTATTGAACTAGTGATTCCTTGATTCATTCATGGTTTCGTAACACGAGTGTTCGGAATGGGCAACCACAGTTGCTCATGGTACTGGTGAATTAAGAATTCAATGGCTTCTATTTAGTAGCGAGGATCATGTTGGATGTGGCTGATAATGATTTATATATACATATATATACCAGCTGTGTGTCACAAGTAGCCGTTGAAGAGTTGAGAATAATCAGTATAAGTTATGGTTCATCATACTGTCATATCACCGTTCTGACTAGTATTCGTCTCACTATGTCTCAGTTGGCGGTGATTGCAAACTGTCAAATCCTGGGATGAATCTTCATGAAGCAGTGAGTCTATACTGTTTGGTAATGATTCAGGGTGGTTATTGGTTTGGATCATGCTGGCAATGATTCAAGATGGTTGAATAGTCAAGTGTAGTGCTTATAATGATTGTGCTATCAATTTCTTGGCAAGAATCCATGACAATATATTCAATCATGCTTCATTCTCATTGCCAATACTTCAACACCTTAAAAATAAAGACTAGAATAGGAATTACTGGTGATCTTTGGTGAGTCTAGTTTAGGAATGCTCAGAATTCTTTGTAACTCGACTCACTGGATGGCACCTTGCATAGATTCCCAACGGCTGAGCAGGCCAAAAAATGGAGGGGTAACCCTGCATCGGAATTTTAGTACCGTGAACCATGACCCATATGGGGGTTTCTCAAAATAGGGAGCCTCAAAAAAATGGTTGGTTCATTACTAAAAATGGTTTTAAAAGGATGATTTGGGGGTACCCCCCTTTGAGAAACCACTATATGATTCACAATCATTCGTGACATCCGAATCACTGTATATCAGTATTATGTTATATAGTTTGTGCCACCCTGAAATTTACTTTACATTTTCCCTCCTGGCTACGCTGTGACTGTTCCCTTTAATCTGCATTGCCGGTAGTCCATATTGATAAACCAGCCCAAGTTTAGCTGCTCGATAGCCGGTGGCTGATTCCTTTGGACGCAACGTTAGCTCCTTGGTCCTACGACTGGATCTGGTCAAATCCCAACGGTGGATCGGTGGATCCTCCACTGCTCGCCCTCTCAACGGTGGATCCGAACTGCGTCCTGCATCTTTTCTAGGAGCCTCTGTGCGGCTTCTTCAGGTGATTCCCCATCCAACCTGAGATGGTGAATCATCGCGTGATGTTTACAAATCATATATAGTTTAAAATGTTCATCAATGGTTGTATAATGTTGTATACCAGTTGCTTATGAGGTTGGCAATAGTTTGTGAGGATTATTGATGATTAATTAATGATGTATTGAAGATCAAAAATTAATAAAGCCATGAGTCATGAGTAATGATGGATTATTATCACGGTGGCATCCCCTATAAGAATATTTAGCAGAGAGTAGTTCATCCGAGGAAGATTGGAAAAAATAGGAGTAGGATGGAGAGCGGCAAGGGGAGCAGCTTAGGTTTCTGGAGTGACTTTGTTGTTGAGTTTTGCGTTTGGGGACGATCCAATCTTTTTTGTATCCTCGGAGTGTCCAAAACAAACTAATCAAATCATGTTGATGGTGTAGGGAGGCTCCCGCAATGAAAAAAGATCAGGGAAGATGACACCAACTCAAGGGAACGCGACTTCAAGGCTTGGCTGACGCAGCATTTGTTTCGAGGTCAGCTGAGCTGCCTTGAAGGTTGGTCTCCTCGAACCTATGATGGATCTGATGGTCGTGGGCGGCGTAGCCTCCCAAGGATCCCCTGATCCACAGCTGTTGGATTGACGTACCATGCCTGTTCTGCAGCACTTGCTTACCGCTTCATTGAAATTAACCAAGCCCATAAACCAGCAAGTCATTGTTGTCCTTGTTGCTGTTGCTGCTGTTGTTGCGGTTCTGTCGTTGTTGTTCGTTCTCCTTATTCTTGGTGGAAAATCCATGAACTTTGACACCCAGCTATTCCATCCCAAACTCGCTAGTCACCAGGCATCCACATTGTCTGATAATTTCCTCTTTCATGCGTATTGTGCACACCTACAGTTGGGGGATCAACTTTGTAAACCTTTAAATTCACACCCCCGGATCTGGTCCTGCCCATGTGCCGCCGAAATGCACTTCCAAACACATGAAGAGGTAGATCCCTGCTACATCAGCATGCCGAATCATGGCCACCACATCTACCAACTCGCCACTCTTCCGACGCAACGGTAGGTGACGCCAAGCACCTAAAAACGCGAAGGATTGGAGGCCCAGGTCGAGCAGAGACTACATACTACTACAGCACCTGGCTGCTACCTCCTACCATCTACTACCCACTACCAGCCACAGATGGGGGAAGGAGGCCGAAAGGCTGGAACATGACAAGAAGGACAGTGACATATTGCAATTGTTGCTTGCTTGACAGCTATTTCAAGGATGTGCACTGTAGTGTTAATCAATCTTTCCCAGTAAAAGCACATAGTATGACCCCACATCACAACTTTGATAATCAAACACTGCGTTGAATTTCTGAACTATTTCCAATAATCCTTCCACACTGGGTGAAGCCACATTCCCCACGTGGCACCAGGCAAACCACCCCAGCAGCTCGCTGCAACTTGCTGTCCCGGTGGCCTATGAGCGGCCCCGTGAGCTGTTCCAGCAGGAGTGATGTGAGGGGATCTGCTGAGAGGAGTCTGCTAATCTCCTCGCAGCCATGCCCAGCGCCCACCCCCAGCAGCCTTGGAGGGCTGATGCCAGCCCCTTGGATCAGAGTTTCTGTTGAGGTACCAACAGATCACCACATGAACCAAGGTTGGTGGATGGTGACAGCGAGCATGTCCAGTAGATGACCCTGGTGAGTTCTTTTCTTCACCCGGTAAGATGTTGTCCACGAGTGATTGATTATGCGAACATGGTTTGAAAATGTTGCTGTCTGACCATGGTTAGTCCTGGGCGATTGGTGAGCATTGGTGAGCAGTTGAACATTTGCACCAAGACGGAGGCTTTAGGGAACGCAGCTTGATCTTGGCGTGTGTGATATACGTTCAATTTGATATGTGATCAGGATAAGTTCTCCGGCAAATTTGCCCACAAAGGAAGGATGTTGAGAACTAGAGTTTGATATTCAACCACAGAGTTTCATCCCTATATTCTTTGAACACCTTGGACAAAAAGAATCGAACGCTACCAAACATGTGCCTCGACGTCAAGTTTTGTAGCAGCCGAATTGCTGATGTAGCAATTCCAGCCTTCGCACCGGACATCTTCACACTCCCACTGTAAAAAATTAAAGGACCCAATCGCAACTAGCCAGCTGATGATCTACTCAAGGAAATGGGTTATCAATAGATATCAGTGGATGTTATATGTTGTCATAATGTATTATCGTACCATCGATTACATAATTGATGGTTATCAATGGGCACTATGACTATCAGCTTCACTATCATGAAATTGATATGGCTATGGGCTATGGGTCAAAACCCTCAGTCCCCCTGGTTCCCCCTCATTAACCAGGCTGTTTTCCCTATTCTTGTTTGTGGTTATCCCCCATGAACGTTGGTTGATTAAATATTGACCCATAGCCATATCCTGTTGTATTATCATGCCATTGATATCCATTGATTACATAATTGCTGGTTATCAATGGGCATGATCAGCTTCACTATCATACGATTGATATAGCCATATAGTTGGTATATATTATATCCCCCATTATTGTTAGTTATCATCCCCTATTATCAACCATTAACCAGCTATTTAACCATTGTTGGTTGATTATCCATAAATGACTATCGTTCAGCAAGAACACTTCGGTGGCACAACGTGATGGTCCTTGTTGTGGAGCTCCCTGGCAGAGTAGCCCACCAGATCTTCGAAGCCGTGCGAGAACAGGCTGAAACTAAAATCCTGAAGCGGCCCCATGGTTGGTTAATGGTTACAATGGTTGGTTGATGGTTACAATGGTTATATAATTGATGCTTAGTTTATAGCATTTCATGATTCACAATCCTTTGTTAATAGAACCAGCAGTCCATGGAATCACCAAAAGACATGGCTGTGGGTCAAGCAGTTGACCAACCAACTTCATAGGGGATGATCACCAGTAGCAATAGGAAAAACAATGTTTAATGATGGGGAACCAGGGGTACGGGGTTTTGACCCACTGCCACATCAGCAAATGAAAATGTGACCGAGGGGAAACAGCAGGCCATGAAATCTATTTCTTCAGATTGTGTTAATTCAATAAATGGAAAAAGATTAAAAACATGACACCCATGGAATCTATTTCTTCACACTTTTTGAATGCAATAAATGGAAAAAAAGATCAAAAACATGACACCAAGGGACCAAGAGATTCAACATCGCCAACTGACCAAGCACAAGCACAGCCAAGCACCAGCTGGGAAGCTCCACTTCCCCACTGCCCCACCTCAAAGTCGCTACAGAGTTCCACGCCCACGGGGACATTGTGACTTGAAATCAGCTTTCTCAGACCTGCCAAGGCAAAAGCTGCCACCAACATGGCCCAGCATCCCACCCTCAAGGTCAGACTTTGCCTTTGCAATTGAGTCCAATCTTAGAACCATCTTTTGTAACAAGCCAAATAAAGCAAGCCTTTTTGCGGCGCCCTATGAGAAACACCCAAGGGCCCAACGGGAGCAACTTCCAACCCAACGGGCACTGCAACCGCACCCCCTCACACCTTCGAGGTGGGCACTCACCAAGACATTTCGAAGGTCATCGTCGAGATCAATGAGGTCGTCACCTGAAAAAACTGCCCCAGTTCAGCCAGGCGTAGCAAAGCGTAGCATGCTGTGCTTTCCATTGGACCCTTCAGACTGCGTTGTTTTCAACGTGACCGTTGAAAGAAGGTGGAACATCCCGAAGTACTGTATGGCACTGCATGGCACTGTATAGCACTGTTGGATCTGGATGCAACCCATGATCTAAAAGTCAACAGTGGCTTGGAGACTTTAGAATCTTTAGAGTGAGAACCGTTATAGGAAAGAATACGACCTGCAACCAACTATCAACAGTGGTTTCGATCAAGATACTTTTTATCATCATTGGTTGAAATTGGCAGTGACACATGGTAATGATACCCCTCCATCAAGCATCAATGAATTGCAAACTATTGTAAACTGATACGGCCTTCAAAACTATGAACATAAAAGTGTAGAGCCAAACTGATGAGTACCAAACTAAAGCTGGCAGCATAAACTCACTTCATGCGAGAAATCATCAACTCTTAGGTTCAGCTGAGGCCCTGTGATGATCAACATCCACTAGTCTGGATCGCACCAATGAAAGGTCTCCGACTTCATCCCAAAACCATACCTGGGTGACTCAGAGAATAGTTTGCTCAGCCTCGAGTTTGTGAGTGCGGCGCAGGATTCCCCACCTTCCACTGGCAGGGCTGTCTCCTCAGTGTTGAAGCGCTCACCTGACACGATCCAGCCGGCCGGCTTCGCCCAAGGTCACCATGCCCTCTGGGAAACCAACCCGCCGAAAACTGGAAAGTCACTACCTGCTACAGCTTATGAATAGGTGAATCCTAGAGGAAAATTTGCCAGGTTGATTAGTTGATGGTGAGAAGTGATTGAATCCGCTTGAACTATAGTAGTGATTGTGTTTATTATCGCTGGTTGATCAAATCATACCGTGTTGTGGATGGCCATTGTTCGCATCAGTTGAACCACAACATGATGCGAATGATCATGAAGTGTAATGATGCAAGCCATGCTCCCTGACCATCAGCATCATGAGGCACGAGCCTCTCCGGAGGCAAGATGCACATCATGTCCACATATTTCACCCACCAATCAAAAACCATTAATTCGGTTGTTTGTCAACCGCATGACCATTGAGAAGTATGCCTCAGTGCTCAAGCACTCTCATACATACTTGTTTGATAACAGGTTGATAACTGGTTGACAAGTGATTGATAACTTTCACCATTCGAATGATATCTCACGATTCACTTCATGATTCATGAATCACGATTCATGAATCATCTAATCAGTATTTCTGTGATGAATTTCATGGGCGTTGTTTCTTCATCATTCCTTTCATCAGGATGCATCCTGCGTTGCGCACTGCTGATGCACCAAGGGCGACCCGGGCGACCCCCCCGGTTCTGCTGGCACCTTTAAAGTCATCCAGCTCCTCAGAGGAGGCACCGGAACGCCTCAGCGCCGCTGATGCCATGGGATGGTGGTGGTGGCAGGTGGTGACGAGCTTTGGGGGAAAAGATGTAAAAATCATAGGAAAATATAGGAAAATATAGGGAAATATAGGGAAAGCATAGGGAAAGCATAGGGAAGTCATAACATGTCTGAGTGGCGATCAAAATTACTTGTTGATCTCAGTTCCATTTGGCAATTTGACCGCCCGCGATTTCATGTTTCGATCAAACTGGCTCCGGGGCATGTGTCGGATACGGGTATCGTCTTTTGACCACCCCCTATCATTTGTCAAGGACAGCCGCACAAAACAAACCTGGATGGAACCCGCGAATACTACCTCATTAACGGTAATAAAAACCCTCACTCAATGTAGAAATCATAGGAAAATCACAGGGAAGTCATAGGGAAATCATGGGGAATAATGATTGATCCTGGTGTTAGTAGTGTTTCAATGGTGATTCAGTATGAATGCTTGGACAGTGTTGGTCAGTATGATCGATCATGACTGTCAGGTTACTTTTGGTTTAGCTATCAACGGCTAATGAGCGACATTTTCGGGCAAAAGGATTCTGTTCCAATCCTCAGTAATTAATGGACATCCAGCTCTTACTTGATGAAGTGATTGCAATGTCAACCTTCTACCTTCGGATGAATCTCAACTGGCATTCTGGTAGTGTGGCACCTGACAACATTGGCGACATCCGGCGACAGTGCAATCGAGCTTCAAGACTTTCTTCTCCACCTGGTGGCCCAGGAGGGTCTGAAACATGGCCGCTCTTCTCTGGAACGGAGCACTACACAACCTTTGAGCCCGGCAGCACGAGGGAAGACTGGCCACTGCTTCCTGCGGCGTGATACGAAAAGTCGCAATGAAGACATGTGAAATGCCGACTTTGGACGCGAAACCTGCCTGCAATTGCCCACATCAATGTTGTGATTTGCTGGAGCTCGGAAGCAACGGCGTCCAGTAACCGAGTGAAAGCACCTGCAACTCCGTTTCTTCGAGATCTTGTAGCATCTCCAAATCCTCCAGGAACACATTGACACCTTGAACCCCCACCAGCAACAACCAGCACAAGTATAACAACAACAAGCAGTGGCCTTCCAACTCCGGAAGTGATCTCCCGTGGTACCACGCAGGGATCAGTGGTGTTTCGTCGCCAACACCAGCAGTTGAAAACCACGAATGCTTCGGTGATTCCACAGTATACCCCAGCAAATCACCATGGGAGTTTCCACAGAGGCCAATGTGATCGTTGGTTCTGGTTCCCGATGGTGGTCTCTCCAAGATCCCATTGTAGACATCCACCAGATGCCCGTGTTACTTTCGTCCACCAAGTGCTGGATTCAATCAAGTTCCGTCATAACCATTATAAAGTCATTTCTAGTAATAGACCAACCATTTTTTGGGTTCCCTATTTTGAGAAATCACCATATGGTGGCTCATAGCAGTTTATCACCCACTAGTCCCCCTTCAAAAAGGTGTCATTTGTTGTGTTTTCATAACAATTGCGAGTGGCGACCACACATTTTCGTCGCATCCAAATGTAGCAAGCCGGTCCAACTGTTTGGGTACCCCTGACGGGGATGTCTGGTTCTGACCCATAGCTCTATAGTTGGTATATCCCCTGTTTTTGTCGTTGATTATCGCCTATGATCAACCATTAATTAGATATTAACCGGAATCAGGCATATCAACCACTATTGATCATTAGTCATGAAGCATCATCAATCATGATGAACCATTACAGTAAGCATCTTGTTGGATCTTGTTATCAACCACTGTTTGTACCCAGTAGTTCCTCACCAAACCCATGGTCACACGCCTGGTACCATACCACTGACGCAGCGCCCTATCCTCTTCCAGCGATGTCTCGTAACGCTGCCGCAGCAAGCTGACCAAACCTATGCGACCGCAAATTGATGACAGCAAGAAGATCCAAGCACCACAAATGATTGTTCAATGCTTCAGAATGGTTCATGCTGGTTAATGCTGGGGCTAACGATGATTCATGATGGTTAATTTCAAGTTTCTGTGGTTCACAACGGTTCATGATGGTTTTCATGATGATTCATGATGGAGTTCAATTTGTCGAATATTATGATGCTTGCTATGATTGATATCATGGCTAAGGGCATCATTGATGTTGAACCAATCTCAACCAACAAGACCAACGGATCGCTGTTCAGCATTCCAGGAGTTCGACATTCCATCGCGCCCAATCTGGGGCTACGTGCGCAGCAAGGATCCATAGAGATCTGCCAAGAGAGGTTCGCCAAGCTCCTCCCCTGATGGGTGGATTGATCTGCTGGTCTCAAGTTGCGTCCATTGCTATCTTTGATTTCCAGAGGGTCATAGTTGATCATTCAACAACTATGATGCTTGAGAATAGTTTTATCATCTAACAACTATGATGCTTGAGAATGCTTTGCGATTTGATGTGAATGTGATCAGATGCGATGAACTAGGCAGGGTTTCAACATCCAAAGCTGTCCTGTTGGCACGGCCCAAACAGCCGTGCAGATTTCAGCCACCGTTTTTCCGCACCTTCAGAGCCACCCAAGTCGATGGCTGCTGCACGACCTAGACGACTGGCAAAGCCCAACCAGTTGCGGGGACCCAGTGACCCAGTTGGGGAGCACAGAATGTGGCAAAAATGAAGCAAGCATAGGCAGTTGTGAACTGGGTGCTTTAATAAGTTTGTCAATGAGGAGTTGCGTGTAGTTGCCTTTCTGGTGCCTGATGATAGTTGTTATCCAGTTGGCAAATGCTTCATTGTTGGCAACCAGATCTGTTTATAGAGCCGTACATTATGAACAGTTGTAAGGAGTTGCAGTTGCCAATGCTCAAACATCCAACTCTCCTGGCCCCTTTAAAATTGTGCAAAGGTCTCTCAAGGAGCAAAATTGCTGGCACGCTTGAATACTTCAAGAGTGTTACTTCAAGCAGCATCGGCTCAGTGAAATACTTGAGTTGCTTCGGACTCTTCTGCTTACAAACATCCAGCGATGTGGGACCCAAAAGCATTTGAAATTCGAAATCGAACAGTCCCCGAACCATCCTTGTTGGTCCAAACGGCCATTTTGCAGGTCAAAGAATCTGATTGTCCACCATTAACCACCATTAACCACCAATTTTATTGGTTGGTCCATTATTTGCCTGCATCAAATGCCATTATCCACCATGATTAACCATCCTGTGGTCATCATTATCCACCATTATTTACATTCATTTATTTGCCCACCAATTTGCAGTAACCACCATGATTTACATTCATTCACCACCACTTTGCCGTCATCAAACAGCTGCCACCGAAACCTCTGCCTGCAGCTCGTTGCTGCTGATAGGAAAGGTAGTCGTCGGTGCTCATGCAAATCACCTGCCAGGCTCCCAGGGAGCCCTCAACGACGCATGATGTGACACGACATGCGCGCGCAGTATACGTTATAGCAGCCATTTAGAAGCCATTCGAAATACTGTACAAATGACAAATCATTCTACATCTTCACCATTGACATTGACAAATGTTACAAAGATCAAGATGTGACAGGATGATTGTACCTGTCACTTCCATATTGCCCACCATCTTTTGGCGTTCTCCAAGTCATCCAGGAGCCAAGCCCACCAGGAGCGCACCAAGATCATGGTCGCCAGATCATCTGGGAGCAGCTCAGACAAGGAGAGGCTGAAGGGGTTGCAGCCAATGTCAAGGTCCTGGGGCGTCCCATTGTGAAACTTGGGTGAAACCCTGGCGAAAGGGTGGACAAACCGGGGTGGAAGTGGGGAGAAACCTTGGAAAGATAGGAAACTCTACCAGAGATAGAGGGAACACCACATGGCGTTTCAATTTTGGGGGTCCATCATTTGTCAATCATCCAGGCTTTGAGCTACGAAGCGTGGACACGGCATGGAAACCACCAAGGAAATTGCTGAGCTATCATAGAAGCATATTATAGAAACTTGGGGGAAACATTGCCACAGTTCCTTGGGGCAATTTTGGAACAGATTTTCAGGCTCAAAAACTGCTGCACATGGCATGGAACCATTTTATGTTTCGCTTAAGGTGCGCTGGGCATGTCAGTATTTCGACCGAAAGTGCTACAGTTTGTGACTCACAAGCCCCCAAACAAGAGCATTACTGACGAGAATGGGGATGTACCACCATAGGTGACAATTCGTTCTGAGAGCTTTTCTCTCAATGCAGGAATCTCAAAGTGACTGAACCTTATCCATGATTTTGTTGTATCTCCCATAGCGCTACAGTCTCCTACAGTGCGCACAAACATGCAGAACTCAGGTCCTGTAGCAAGGATAGCCTGGAGCACAAAGAACTGTCCTGGACTGGAGCTGACATCCAGGATCCAAGCATTGAAATGCGGCTCTTCGTGGGGAATTGGAGACGCAGCAGTTTTTCAGTCTAGCAAAGCAGTTGAAAAGATACGGGGAGAATTCTGCAGGTTGAGATGATCTCCATGGGTCATTGTCTCACAACTACCCACCATAGATTCATGGTGGTCGTGAAAATGGTCTCTCAGAGTACTGGAGATGAGGAGGGGCTCACGGCGACTTGGAGTGATGATTCTTCACCTTCCAGTCGCCTCCATGAATCGTCGAGTCATCTCTTGTGACAAATTGGAGCCATCAACACCCAGGCCCTACGGCGATTACCAAATGGAAAAGTCAGCTCAAGCCCTACCATGTCCAAGCCATTGGATTTCGTACAACTCTTCAGAATTCCATTTGCCAACCCCCCCCAACAATGTCATCCCCCATCATCCCCCATTGACAAATGACAAATGACTGAAAGATATACAGCCTTTGCATCAGGCCATCCGCAACTGCCGTCCTGATCTTCGTGATCTTCTTCCCCTCCCTGCAAGGTTTTGAACGATGATGGCAATGTGGCAGTATATGAGGGTAGCACAAGGGCGGCCAAATCACCGCAAGGTAGTTTGGTTTGCCATGGATACTGTACCCACGAGCCTTATGCATTTGAAGAACATATTGAGATCCACTAGGACATTCAAAACTTCTTGTGAAAGCACAGTGGATCCAGGATAGAAGAAAGGGTCTGCCCAGCAATCAACCACCATCGTTGGCTTGCAAAAAGCACAATCCCCTGGGCCTTTCCTTCTTGGTCATCACCTGCGGCCAAGTGTCAATCGCAAGGAATGCTTGACAGAGTCAAAATGACTCTGGAAATCTTGTACATGTGTGTGTGTGGGGAGAGAGAGAGAGAGGGAAGGTGCGTCATTCACATGAACATTTATGCATATCCATCTGGAAATAGAAAATGTGTGGGTATATGTGCAAGATGTGTACATCCACAGCATACTGTACATTATTCTATATAATTAGCACATTCATATACACAAATACACAGTCAGGAATTGCCCTCTCGTGCAATGCATGAAACACACCCAGGCTAGTTCATATTGGGACGTGACCACTCTTGTCACCAACAAGAAACAATCACCAGGATAAGCAGCAGCAGCAGACGTGACAGGCAACAATCCAGTAACCGTACATCCTCGCTGGGATAGCCTGCTCGGCCCAGCGCAAATCACCAACAAGAGCAGGGACAACGACGTCATATCAGTGTGCTGAGCAAAAGTCATCAGGCTTCTGGGGATAATTCCGGCATCAACAAATGCCAGTACTCAAATGGTTGGTTGGATTCTAGCTGTTGGTCATAGGATGTCCCAGGTTATTACCCCGTTGTAATAAACAGCCACTACCGCACCGGTGCATCCCAAGCACCTGCGCGCCTTCCATGCAAGTAGTCCATGACAGCGCTGACCTGCAAAGGGGATCGCGGGCTTTTGATCGAATTCTCTAAGCAAGTTCTTCCAAGTTGGATCCATCTTGCCTGACGATTTACCATCTTTGGGCATGTGGTGCATGAACGACTATGATATCTTTTTGGATATACACATGCATGTTTCGAGGGAGAGAGAAAGAGATCTGATACTTCTAGCAGCTGCTATGTTGCCAGGTATATTCCTTGGATCTGTGAGCCCATTCCCTGTGTGAAGCCCACACCAATGAACTGCGCATCTGACTGGTGAGGCGAATCAAGTCGGAACAAGAGAAGTGTTCCTCAGATCAGATCACCAAGCAACACCTAAAAATGCTTCGAAAACAACAAGATATCTTGTTTGATCTACCTTTATTGACAAGTCATTGACCATCTTGAATCATTCGTTAAGTTTCATTCTATTTAACGACCAATATCGCCCAGGGGTTCCAGCGGTCCAGTACAACCACAATTGACTGCGCTTATAGTCAGCATTCCGTATCCATCAGTCTAGAACCGAACCATTCTATTCTACATTCATCATTCAGCACCACCATACGTAACCATGATATAACGACTACAGTATATAATCGTGATGTAGCCATCAATTACCTCATCCTTTACCACGGCTTTCCCATCAACCATCACTGCCACTCCACTCGCCCGAGGCACCACATCTGCAGGTGTGACCAGCAAATCGTCACAGCCCTGACGCGACTGGTCCAGGAAACCGCCGTTCATGAGCCACTGGGTATTGCCCTGGGCAGCGCTTTCCCATGGGCTTCACCAATGAGATGTCTCACTCCTTCAATCACTGCTGTTGACCATGTCGGGTTCAACATCCATAGCTGTATCCAAGGCCAGGATTTTCCAGGGCTGATGCCAGGTAAAGCCAATGCGTGCGCGTGATGCGAATCATGTCAATCGACTGTGTTGTCGTTCGCATAGACGATGTACCGCGAGTTCGGCAAATATTCATCGGGTACATCGGGACATTGGGTTGTCAAATACAGGTTCAATGACATCTTAATTAACTTCTTTTATCTTCTTTTGACAATCAGCATAGGTGTTGGTATGTCCATGTAGATAGGATCATGGCTACACATCAGTGAATCTTATTTAAAAAGGATGACAATAAGTTGCACAGCAAGGCAAAAGAAAAATCACAAACAACAAATACCATGGAAGATTTGACCAAATAATGATGGCCATACAGCTGGTCTCTGGTGGTAGTCAGAGTCAGTTTGGTTGTCTACGCTAGGCTGATTGCTAATTGCCTTAGCGTCACCATAGAAGGCATCACTATTGCGCTAAATTGCGCTAAATCTACAGGATAGCAACGCATCGTGATGCTTACCACCTATCCTCTTCGGGAGGCAGGGAAGATGATCCATCATGGGATCAATCTATGGGGAATCCATGCACTTCTCAAGGTTCATTTGTCCTGGGAGGGTCCACCAAGGACAAATGCGCATCCTTTACATCTTGAAGCACCTGCTATCACCCGCTTATGAATCCAAAACACTTCCTAGGATGTCCTAGGGATATCCAATGCCCTTGTGGGCTAAACCATTCAGCAGATTGCACAGTAACCGCACTTTGGGATGCAACCAGCGGAGTTGAGGATGCATGTTCTGCGCCAAAACACCACTTTGGAGAGTTGTGTGACATGGTCCCATCGCATCTAAGATGGTGATCTTGAATTCTCGAATTCACAATTTGAAAAAAATTAGATCACCATCTTAAATTTCCGGCCCATCGCAGTTGGAGGAAGTCACAAGATTTCACACCAACTGACCCTTGGCATATCTCTTGACCACTCGCACCGTGTCAACCGTGTATTTCTTGGTCTTGCCTAGTTCATGTGTGATCTCAGCGCCAGGTCCATAAGCCCTAGCCATGCCACAATGCCACACCTGCAAACCATAGCAGTTCATGACTTCCTCTTCGGGCAAGATCTCTCGCTCTGCATGGAAAACCAAGTGATCTCCGCCTCGGTCAATTCTGAAGAGAAAGGATGATGTTTGATGATGGTGGACCAATGGTGGATAACACTTTTGTGATGGTTCAGAATTGCTTGGTAACTTTGACTGTCACGAGTAGTGGTTGAACAAATTTGGGAAAACTTTGACCGTCACCCGAAATCTATGAAAAAATCTATGAAACTCTTTAAAACTCCATTTAGATCTACGAAAATCTACGAAGACCTGCAGAATCGCGAATCGTGGCTGACACATTGAGCCCCATCAGTCAACATGACGGGAGGTCACTTCCATGGTGGATGCGATCGAGTTTTAATCGGCTGAGACATGACGATGGCTTCATTTGGTGGTTTCTCAAGTCATAAGGGTGCCCCCAAACCATCCGATGTGAATCATTCATAGTAATAAACCCACCTTGTTTGTGGGCTTCCCGATTTTGAGAAATACCCATTTGTTGGAATGGGCCTTAAATAGATTAGAATACAACTGAAAAGCAGTTCTCAGAGAAAGTCTCACAGTCAGACTGTGCAAACATCTGCTCTTGGCGGTTACAAGCATTGTCGGTAATTAGTGGTAATAATGCTTCATCATGGATATTCATTCTTCAATGCTAAACGATGCTAAACGTGTATCAATGAAGCTCTTAAATCTCACAACCATCTGAACAGATCTTCCACATCACCATAAAACATATCAACCCTATGAAATTACAAAAGTGATTGATTGTTTCGCTGACAGGCTGCTTCCCCAACATATTGGCTGACTCTTTGGACTTCCCAAAATTTGGTTTCCTGGCTGGGCCCCATGGCTGGTCCCAAGGACTTACCATAGATGGTTGGGGCCCACATGACATGACCCAACCCCTGGTCCTGGTTTTTACTGGGATGTGGCCGACCTCAGCTAGGCTCACCCCTATACATCACCCAACAACGCTATGCGTCGCGACAGCGGAGATAGCTATGACTGGCACCTGCAATCCCCCACAGCTGAGTGTCGATGCAATCTCTCATCCGCGTGTGTGGAGTTCCCGAGTGGTTCAAAGCCTGGGTGCGATGTTGGGATGGGTCATTCGTGGTTGATAATGGTTGTTTGGGTGGACTTAAGGCGTGATCGTAGATAATAAGTTGTAAATGAAATTTAATATTTTAATCGGGACAAAACAAATTGCGAATGCAGAAGCAGTGTCCTTGGTAAACTCTCACTTCTAATGTATGGGCCTACATTTCTGATCTCCATCAGCTGAACTAAGCAAAATCCGAGCGCAAACATTCTTTGCGGGTTGCTGCCCTCCATTTTTGACGTGACCTATACAGTATACCATTGATGCCACCCTGTGAGCTGCTCCATGAACAGAAAGGTGGTGAAAATCCAGGTGGAATCCTCTTTTCCACACGGGCAACTGTTGGATGCAGGACATCATGGTTACTTCTTCCCATCACCATTGTGATCATCTACGATCATAACATAGTCGGATACACCCAACATGAAACTTTTGATAAGATAAGTTATGATCAACTAGTTCAACAACTGCATCTATGACATGATATGGGTGTTTCTCAAAATAGGGGACCCCTAAATCATCCAATATCAGTCATTTATAGTAGTAAACCAACCATTTTGGGGGGATTCTTATTTCAAGAAACCCTCATATCAAGGATGCATCTGACCATCTGACGATGTGGTCAGGGCCCTTTGACCCATTGCGGGCCAGCCACATCCGCGAAGGGCGCCAGAATCACGCTGCACGCGGTCGAATCGAAGGCGCGGCTGGCCACTACTGAGGCGGGCCAGCGAAGCCTCCGCCCCGGTCACCATCCACCACCGTTGTGAATCCCCAGGTAAGGTCAAGGTGGTGGTTAACCAGTTGAGGTGGTGTTACCACCTTTAGTTGATGGTGGTTGATAGTTGTGGTTGATGGTTGTGGTTGATAGTTGTGGTTGATGGTTGTGGTTGATGGTTGTGAGAATGGTAGTCAACATACGGTGGTTAATGTCAACCCATGTTTAACTAGTGATGGCGATTAAGAATGGCTGATAGTGGTAACGATGGTTGAGAGTTGATGAACAACTGAGGGATAGTGATCAGCCACTATTGAACATATATGGTAGTACATAATCACTAGTGAAGAATGGAGTTGTCAAGAGTCGTTAATCGACCACCATGAACTAAAGGATCTTGGTGGCCAATGGTTGGTGATTGATGATTCGTTAGTCACTAGTCATCAACCACTATCAATCATGCTTGAGGCTCGGTTATTGACCATCATGAACTATCATCAATATTGTCAGCCATCATTGACCGTTCATCACCATGGCTACTCATTGCACATGTGACATTAATCTAGGTATAATCATTAGATGTGTGTACATATTCGCATATTGATATTACATACATACTTGTAAGTTATCTATATATGCTGACATATCATGAACCATGTTTCTATTCTTCCAAGTGTGCAACATGTAAAATCATGTACATATAGCAAGGTGATGCAAGTTGCAAGTTGCATTGTACCAATTTCCACCATGTAAGTCAGATCCAAAAAGATGTAGATATACATCGTACTACATTAACACAAAATAGTCAAATATCCAATAAATAGCAGATTTTGACTAATAACTAGCTATTTGGGTAAACCATGTATATCTACAAACTCAGTGGTTTACATCTTCCACCACCTGGCTGCTTCCCCATGGAGCCCCCTCGGCGCCCCGTAGGGTGAACCCCGGGGCCCCCCACTGCTCCAGGGACACCGCCGCCGCGAAGATCTCAGGGTGCCGCTGGCACCACTGCTGCATCTCACGGAGGTCCTGGCAACGGTTGATTGAATCAATATTAGTTGGTTAAGAATGATTATCAGTATTGGTTGGTTGATTAATAATGGTTAATAATGGTTAATACTGGTTGATCATTATAATCAACAGTTAATAATGGTTGATTAACCAATACTGGTTGGTTAATAATCAATGTTCAATGGTTAATGATGTAATAATTGGTTGACAACAGTTGATTGGTCAATAATGTTTGATAATGGTTGATTGATACTGGCAATCATTATAATCAATAGTTAATGAATGATTAGCCAATGATAACGAGTGAATCAATACTGGATGGTTAATAGATGTCAATAATGGTTAATCGACTGGTGGTTAATAATGATAATTACAAACACTTGGTTAATAATCAACAATCATGGATAGTTAATAATGGTTATAAGTTAAAATGCTAATTGATTACAATGATTAGCATCATTAATAATATGGTTAATCAATGATACTGGGTGGTTAATCATGGGATAACGAACCCCAATAATGGATGGTTCAGACCAACTGTTGGTTAAAAAAATACAATCATGATGATTGATTGATAATGTTACTCATTATAATCAACAATAAATAATGGTTGATTGGTCGGATAGTTAAGAATCACTATTATTGTTTATTAGTAATTGGTTGATGCCAACAGTTGATTGATCAATAATGGTATTCATTATAATCAACAGTTAATAAATGGTTAGTTAATGATAACGATTGAATCAATGATGGAGGGTTAATAGATGTTAATACTGGTTAATCAACTGGTAGTAAATGCTTGGTTGGATGGTCACTATATTGGATGGTTATCAGTTAATAGTGGTTGATCTGATGACCATACCAACAGTTGATTCATCATTTCGACCACCAACATTCAAGGCTGAAAGTAATGGTCAAGAATGGTTGATGTATCTGATTGCATCTGATAAATGATTAGTGACTCATGGTTGAGAATGGTTAAGAATGGTTGATCATGGTTGATGATGCTTGAAAACTATACATGGTGAATCATGGTGAACGGTTGATAGTAGATCAAAATAAGTAGAGGATATACCAGTGGCTATGCATCCAAAGTTCATGGATGAGTTCATGGATGAACATCCCAGCAGCTTGGTACCTAGTTTGACTATTGACAGGCTGTGAATAGCCACGGGCACAGGGCCCATTGACCCACCGTCGTACGCGCTCATGGATCACATGAGCAGTTCGGCACCCACAAAACAGTTCCCAGGGCAGCTCTGCTCGCTCAACTGGCCATCCACCCGCAGCCCAGCATGATTCACCAGGCCGACTTACTTCATCTTTTCCCTGGACATCTTACATTGACTGATCTTATCTAATGTTCCTGCGTGCGATTGGTTCTTAAACCATATTAGCTCACAAGATTATTTCCGCCAGTATGCTGCCTGTTGATTAGTGTTTATCAACCACTATCCAAACAGCCATTGCCGGCCACTGCCCTGGGAGCCCTCACCTTTTCACTGGCAATATGAGATCCTTCCAGCAAGGTATCCACAGAGGTGCCCCTCAGGAATTGCTTCTCCTGGGGCAAATGTTCGCGGCTGATAGCATGATTAATGATGGGTAATCATGATAATGGTTAGTTAATTGGCAGATAGGCTATCTTTACCAACCAATGGTTGATAACCACATTATCTCAACCCTTATATATCATGGCTAACAATGATGGTTGACAATGGTTGAGATTGGCTAATCAACTGGTTGAGAATCGTTAATGTGCGAATGGTTGAGGGTGGTTGAGAATGGCTTACAGGCTAACATCCACTAGTTGACAAATGGATAATAATGATTAATAAGTTTAATGTCAAATGGTTGATAATGGTTGAAAATGGTTCATAGTCATTAATGATGATGGATGATGATGGTTCATACCTGTTAACATGTGGTCAAAAGACTCTTTGATAGTGATTTGTTGAGAAACATGTTTGGTGAGAAACATTCAGGATGGCTTGAACACATAAATAACAACGATCATCAAGGATCAATCATTTCAATCAACAGAAAGGTTGAAACTGAGATGTTCAAACAACCTTTCTGTAGGATCAAACCTTTCTGTTCAAACAAATGTTCACTGTAGGATACCGTAGTCGTTCATTCGTGATCCCCACTCCATGGATGATTGATCTCCCTGCAGGTCGAGACTCTCGACCTGTCCGCGGTCCTCTGGGGTGTACCACAGTGGCAAAGTAGGAAAGGATGTCGGGAGCGTCCCTGACAGCTCGTCCAGGCAGAAAGTCTAGGGATGGAAGTTTTGAGGATTAATATGAAAATTTTGGATGATGTCAGATTTGAGGGATATGGAAGTTTTGAGTCCTCTGGGATTTCTTTGGGATGCCATAACTTTGTAGATCAAAACTCTGTCATTGGTCATCTCCTGACATCTCATGACCATGGTGGGACCCGCCAAATTTGCCAGGTGATCCCAGCTTTCCTGGCGAATTTGTTTGGGTGAACATGGGTGAACCTGTGGGGAACACCATGGATCAACCTCGCACCTCTCACCCTTGTCATTGTGGTTGTTTCCTAAGCTGCGGGGGTCTGGTCTCAGTTCCCCAAACGCGCTGTGCAGCAGGCGCTGCGACCAGTTCCACCACGACCACGGCGAAATGCGGTCGAAGGGACGAAGGTATGGCGACCAACCTCAGCAAGCGATCTGTGCTCTCGTTGTGGTTCTCGGTCGCAAGCTGCTCTCTGCAAACTATTCATTGGCAATGAACTTGTATGGATAGTCATGGGATAGTCGTGATAACTTGTATGAACTTATTGATTGAATGGATAGTAATGAATGAACTTGTATGGATAGTAATTGATAGATCCATCTGTATTACTACCCATCTTTTCCAGCATTACTGGGGAGTAAATTACTGGTAGTGGATTTCCATTGCTGATATCCATGTATTGCTATCCATATATTACTGGAGTCCATCTTTCTTATCCATTGGTAATTGATAGAATGGATAGTAGTGAACTATCATTGGAAAGTAGTATTTGGATCAGTTGTGGGATATTCTTTTCTATCCACTAGTGCTTTTCCATCCCATGATAGTAATGGGATATTCAGATTAATGAGCCTATCATTGGATAGTAATGGGATATCAATAGAACCACCATCACTTTTTAAACCAGAAACAAATGGTGACTTGCCATTGAATATAGAGGTTTGCTACCATGGATCTTCCATGATTGATATATTATGATCATGATTAGGATTTTGATTATGATTCAGATCATGATGATGATTATGGGTGACTAGAGTCTTCGAATTGTTGTCGCTAAGGTTGCTAGCTCTTGATTTGCGACTATCACAGTGAAACAGTGGTGTTATTGTTGCTGCTATTGTCGCTATTGTTGCAAGGCCTAGCCGCTAGAAATAGCCAAGGTTTGGTCCCCAAAAATACTTCCATCATGGTTGGGTTTGGGCGACGCCTCTGTCGCCATATTAGCATGAACGGTGGCTATCTTTTGTCCAAGGAACTTGAGCTCGCACCCTTCACGCAAACCTCAGGGGCACCGGGGGAACTGTGAGGTCTTAGGAGGGGAGCACTTGCAGCTCTGAAGTCCGTCCGCCCTTGCAGTCTCCTGCCTCATCCAACAACTGCAGCATCAGCTTTTGTTGCTCCTTAGGATTCCAGATTGCTGCAGCGCCTGATCATTTCAGCAATATGTACATATTATGTGTATTTCATATATCGGTATAGTATCGTTAAAAGTCCGAACAAATAGTATGGTTCATTCCGACGCAGTTAAAAAACAATGTTATTAGGTGGCCTTGTGATACGATGACAACTTCTATGATACGATGACAACTTCTGTGAAACGTTGCCACTATAGTAAAACCCTGCAAAAATACTGTATTTCTACAGCCTCATCGCTCTGAAAACACTGTAATTAAAGGACTTTGGAGATACTATACCCTCACATATACATATATATATATATACATATATATTATATATCTATACATATACACACATAGCGGGCGAATTCCGAAAAAATGAGTGAGTGGAACTTCCAAATCCAAATAACTCCACTGTTGTTTGGATCTAAACTATATCCACTGACCACATCTGACCACCGGGTTTTCACCACGCTCAGCTGGCTTGAGCAAGGAACATCCATGATGAAATCGCCATCCTTTTCCTCGGAGTGCCGACGGTGCACGACCCGATGCTGAGCACATCTGACCGAGGCAAAACACAAAAACAGCACAGAGCTCTTTGCAAAACCTTCTATGGACTCGTCACTCGCTTAAACAACCTTTCTAGAATTGTGACTCAAATACGGAGGTTAGATGAGGTTGGTGTTTAATGGTATTACCCAAATCTAACCATTTGATCCCATTGTCGCCCCAAGTGCTTGCCATAATGAAGTATGTACGCTCGCCTCCCAGAAATGCCTGTCTCACGTCCAGCTCAAAACCTTAAAAAACCTTTGCATCTCAAACAGAGTATCTCCTTGCTTCTGGCTACATGCAGCAGCGAGATTCAACACATCGCTATAGGCCCGAATTGAAATGCTTGTGAATCTGGGTGCCTGACGCCTGGAATCGTTGACAAAGGCCTGCGATGTTGCAAGATCAAGGTTTGTCCACCAATCTTCCTCCAAAATTGGCACCGTGAGCAATTTCTGCATCTGTTGCTTGGGTGCCCATGGTTGATCTTGAATATTTTGTATAATGATCTTTACAACCCCAGATTTGGAAGCTCACCGACTGAGATTCGCTTCCAGGTAGTCTCATTTCCACAATTGTGGCATGCTCTTACCTGCAAGTCATGCACTGCTCAAATCGAGGGAACTATTATCCATGCTTCATTTGAAGAGGACTTTGGCATGAAGGGGACGGGCAACAGGAAAAAGCAGGTACAAACAAATAGATCATCATAGATCCAAAAGAGCCAAGTATATCGTACATACCATACTATGTGCCACTACATTGCCGTTCGTTAAAATTTTTGGTCGACTCCACTCCACCCCCTGCGGATAGGTTCAGCCAGTCCCACAACTGTATGGCATCCCTAAGATGCACAGAATCCTCAGAGGATTGGGATGTCGAGCATGTCTGGATATATGTGATGCTGGCGAATGCGAATACATTTTTAGTAGATTCTGCTTTTATAGAGTTCGTTATATAGTAAGATTACTATTTTATTACCTATTTCTTGAGTAAGAATATTTTCTTCGTAGGTTCTGTGTCAATCATGCTGCAACTGCAAACTGCGAGCCGATTCGTGGTGTGCCCATTCTGCTTTCGTGTATGCCACCAGCAGGTTGGGCTTTCGATGAGTTAAGAAGTGGCCTTGGCCAAACCCAAGTAATCCCAGGTATCCGAATGATATCCAGTCCATGTTAAGCCACTTGCTGGATCTCACTGTTGCCACCCAGTTATAGCTACTGGTGCTACCTGTGAAGACTACCTGGTGCCGCACCTGAGGCAAGAAGCCAGTGGAAGGTGCAACCTCGGCAGCGCTACGGAGCTACAGTTGGAGGTTCCAGGAATGGTTCCATAGTACGGTTCCAATGTTGTTCTAGCTGTTCATGTTTGAACAGTTCAAGCTGTAGCCCTGCCAATGTTTGAACTGACCAATCCAACCACATGTGTGAATTTAGCTGTTCATGACTGGATATGATTGTCAATGCTCCAAACTGGGCCCAAATGCTTCTTCATTGTAATCGAGGTTGGGTTGTTCAAGCCCTTATGACGATGGTGTCGAGGTGTTACTACAAAATCAACCACCAAGCCAAGGCTGACCATGAGATTGTCAACGATTTGGGCATGAGCAACATGAAATACGTGTTCTGGTTTCATCTTTCCCCACGCATTTCAAGGGGGTGAGAACCACACCGTCAGTTCAGAACTAAATAGACGGTCGAATGACCGGCAATGACCCGTACATATCGACCATTCCAAGAGGTGTGGCTCATGGATGCAGTCTATGGATCTCCCATCTACTAATCAACACTTCGAAGGCGCTCCGGCTCCTTTTTCCTCCTCTGCAAGGAGTATGAAAGGCCAAGCACCGGGGGTCATCATGACTGGGCTGGCGTATATATAGGCCAAAAACCCGCACGTTTCTTTGCATTTTTTCGTGGTAGCATCGTGCTCCTTCAAGTACATGAAGCTTACTGCACGGATGTGGCTGACCACAGGCAGCCGTTCTGAGTCTCATGTCGCATGGCAACTGCCAGGGCTGAGTCTCATGTCGCAGGTCCTAGGCAGCCTTGTCATCACCCCCATGGCTGGAAATGATTCGTTGCCAAATGAAAAACACGCCAGTTTTAAGTAACAGTATTTTTTGCACACGTGAGCAAATCAACATAGTGGTCACTGATGAAACATTTGGCAACGTTTGTTCCATGTGGCAACGATTTCATGATTAAAAAACACCGCCAAAACGGGTTGTCCATTTCGGCAAACCAATCCACCCCTCCTGACCCAAGGTGTCCCGTGGCTCAACTGCCACAGCCTGAATGAATACCGACGGGTATGCTGGTAACAAAGAAGCAGCATCAGTTTTTCGGAATGTTGGCAGGTCAAAATTTGTCACAGCACAGGGCGAAGTTGAATAAAAGTCGGCAATTCCGGGAACGAATACGATCATTCAGACTTCAAACTACTCAATCTGAGCATTTCCTAGACCTTGGACTACTTGCTTGGACTAATTTGCTCAGACTAACCAAGTTATTGCCGGACATCCTTGGACTACTTGCAACTTTGACCTAACAACTTTCCGCAAGTTGTCCCACCGGACACCGAGGGAGCGGCGAGCGGCTCTTCGCTTGCAACAACTTCAAGTCTTGGAATGAAAAAATGTAGGAACCCCAATGATGTCATGGATCCACCAATGGTAGGATGGTTGTACCAATGGCTAATGTCAATTATACCAATTCCTGTTTTGATACCAGGTCGCTTGACAAAGAAAGTGCCGTTTCACTGTCTTCAAAAGTCAAAGAGCCATCGAGTTGTCCTATCCTACTGTTCTAAAAAGCTCGGCTTCTCCCGCGAAGGGAGCCAAGCAAGCAGAGGAAAAAGTAAAAAACAACAGATTATCAGTATGTATCAGTATAAAATCAACATATCGTGAATCAGAATCAGGCACAATCATTGTAGATATCGTCATTACTGTATACAGTATGCATTCATTTGAAGTAAAAAGATGCCTGTTGTTGGGTGGCATCTGTATTCAGAACATCTAGTACTCTTCAAACACTGTAGTGCAACAACGGTGGTTTCCCGTCAATTGCCCTGGTTTTTTGCAGCTGATCTCTCCCAGTCTTGGACCAGAGCTGCTATGGGACCCTGATCCCATCTGATCGGAGATCACCGATCGACTTTTTTGGTGAAGTTGGCATCAGAAATCACCACCCCTGGCCTAGTCCTGACAAGACAAATCTGAACGACTTGCGGACCGTGGATTGTGGATACTGGTTGGTTGGCGTTCGTAATTTCACTCGCCCTCGACCTCTTTGACACACTATGAAGCTCGATCCGCAAACAAAAAACGTTTGCGGTGGATTCAACGGGGGCTCGCAGTGGCTGGGACCTTTAGGGAAGTTCTCCATTGCCCCAGCCTGATGCCCACGTGGCACATGGCCTGACCTGGGAGCCTTTGCCTCGGAGCCTGTCCTCATCGGAGTCGGGTGGTGAGCACGCCCGAGCCTTGCCAGACTTCGTGTCGAGAATTTCCCAACCTGAGTGCCACGGGGTGAAGCCACGGGATGCTCACCGCCACTGCTACTGCTCCTGCTACTACTCCTCCTGCTGCACCCCATTTCCATCTCCTTCAAATGCCAGGCATAGAAGATAACAAGCAAGACTCAGAAAATCTAGATTATCACTGAAATTGACGGAGATTTGGGGGCGTGAGCTTTGGAAGGGTGTATGCATTACTTCGCTTGTTTATATACATGAGCAATGACCTAAGTTGAAGGCCGACCCCGGAATCTTGCTATGGCCTGGTTCGAGTGGGGGGGTGTTGGGGGGTTTGGATTTGGGGCCATAGCAGCCGGGTTTGAGCAAAGAGCCTGCCACCACTGCATACCTCCACACCGCTACCACCACTGTTACTGAGGTACAACTATGACCACTACTACAGTATTTGCCGCTACAAGTACGCCACCTACAAAATGTGACCGTTGATTTACGATCAATGGGGTTCAGTTCTTCAGGGGTATTGCTCCCCGAACGAACTATCTTTATGTACATCAAGGACCTCATATCAACATCTCAGACGTTCTGATTCTCGGGACCTTCCGTGAAAGTGGCTAATGATGTCTTGGAAGCACCCACAAGCTTTCCAGTTTGCTTGGAGAATCTAGGTTTCAAGCTTTGCTGAACAAGTCTAGGAGTGGAGCTTGGTGGAATGGGTCATGGGGAGTCTGTTACTCTGGTTTTGGCTATGATGCAATGATCCTACTTGGCTCAAGATCAACGCTCCAAAGCTTCAGTTCAATCAAAACCGCATGAAACTCCCTGGAAAAAGAAGCTTCGCCCCAGCCCAAACCAAAGTTTTCCGCTCATATTTGGGTATCTAAGAGTCATGCTCTGAATCTGAAAGAAATCTCACTGGTCAATCTCCTTGATACCCAAAGATATTCGCTACAAATTGGTCAATCTGATATTCGCTAGTGAAGTCTCCCAGTCTATTCGTGTAGCCTCACTACCTTACGCCAAGTTGCTGCCATCCTCGCGTTGTCGCTTTTGAAAGCGTGCCATGGGTTTGGCAGCCGCAGCATAGCCAGCAGCAGCGGCAGCTCGGAGAGTCTCGCGCGCCTCCTTCTGAACTATGCCCGGGTGATCAGCCAAGGAGTAGACGTGGGATCCAATATCAAGCTTCACCTGGAGCGGAGCAGTGAAATCCTGGCTGCCAAATGCCTATCAACCGCCCAAGAGTCATGATGTTGAGCATATGCTGTAGATCTTCAGGGACTTGCACCATAAGGGGCCAATGGGAACGCTGTCACTTGCAACCAACGAGATGCCATGATTTGGCGTTACCTTGTGAAGGCAGGTTGCTGTTCCAAACATCAAAAACAGCCGAAGGCCATCCCAGACCTGACAGGGAAATCTTGGTAATCCCTTCTCCCTCATGTCAGACCCCCGGACCCCTCCGAGTGCAATACCTGGCTCTGGGTCAAAACCCTGTACCCCTGGTTCCCCATCACTAACCATTGTTTTCTTTATTATTGTTGGTGATTATTTCCCATTATTGGTTAGTTAATATTGACCCATAGCCACCTATGATCCACCGGGGGGTGTCTGCAACTGTAACGATTCCTGCCTCATAGGGCGCTCCAGGGAACTGTGACGGCCAGAGTTTTTCCTCAGCGCAGCACTTGTTCAGCGCTCCGCAAGCAAAACGACGCCATGCTGCCGGTGCCATGGTGGTTTGGCCATTTGGCAACCTGGTCTTTTCAAAATATGTTTGACCTTATCAAACCAATTTGATGCAATTTGTTGTTTGGCAATTAGCTGTAAGCAATCGAATTTGAGACACCGAATTCAAAGCCGGATCATCATTGACATCTCTCGAGTGCCAAGCTTCTCTGTACCATACACCAACTACCACGCCCTCTTCCCAGGTGGTCTGATTTCCAGGTGCTTCAACACGGCAAATCACTCGGTCACCCTCCAAAAATCGCAAGGGCGGCGCATCAGCAGGCGGACGTCCTCGCAGGAATTGGGGGCAACTGATCAGACCAATGCTGCTCGATACAGTCGAGAAACGGAGTTCGCTCCCTCGGTCTGATTTAAACTTGAGATGATCACTTTGATCATCCTTGATAGTTAGTTTGATAATTAGTTGGTTGCTTGAAGTTGCTTGGTTTCTGTGTTTGTTGGCTCCAACACTTGGAAGCAACCCATGTCCCGATCCTAACAACAGCTGCCAGTTCCGAGTATTCGCCAGGGAGATCTTCGACGTAAATGGAACCGAGGTTCATTGATGGTTCATTCAAGTCATTGGTTAATTGATGGTAGTTGATGGTTAATAGTGGTGGCTAATAGTGGTGGCCAATAGTTAACAGTGTTCAGTAATTGGTAAATAGTGGTGGCTAATAGTCTTTCATCGGAGGTCGATTGATTGCTAGTTGATGGTTAACACTAGTGGTTAGACATACGTATCAGTCAATGACTGGTCAATTGCTGGTAAGTCAATGCCTAGTATCGGTCGTTGATATTGATACCGTTTTAGAGGTGGTTCATGCTGGTTTAGCAGCGGTGCACTACAGGTCGCCTGGGCAGCAGGTCATGCAACCAAAGGTCATGGCATCACACAAGGGGACCCAAAAATATAGCTGCCCAACGAATGCAAAGGCTTCGTAGCAAAGCCAGCAAGCCTGGTGAGACTTGAGTGAAGCTGGAGGATAATCAAAAAATGCCACCAAAAGGTAGCAATGAGCATTTTCGCATTGCTGGCACCCCAGCAATAAACAATAAGCTGGAGGTTGGTCAAAAAATGCCTTCACCCAGAATGAGCACATTCAAACTGATGATATCCGCGTTCCCATCTGCTAGGGTTGCCAGGGAAGCCATCAGGGAGCGCACCGCCAGTGGCGCGTCCTGTGCTGGCACCGCCCTTCTTGACTTTCAGACAGCAAGCTCCGGAGCCTTCGACCTCGCTGTGTCGAAAGGCTTCATGGGGTGATGGGTTGAACATGGTTGAACTATCACTAAGCCTATCAAGAATCCATAGGAATCCATAAGAATTCCATCCTTAT
Organism: Symbiodinium kawagutii; assembly: GCA_009767595.1. Classification (NCBI taxonomy): domain Eukaryota; class Dinophyceae; order Suessiales; family Symbiodiniaceae; genus Symbiodinium; species Symbiodinium kawagutii. The sequence goes on along the minus strand of VSDK01025490.1, from coordinate 192,556 downwards.
TAAATCTAAAGTAGAGATAATCCAGAAGAAGCCTATGAACCAGCACTATCACTCTAAGCCTGTTAATGCCTGTTATCATGAGCCATCATCCCGAATGTCTTGTCCCCTGAAAGTGTGACCACAATCAGGATTTTGCGATCACCACTGACAACCACCCGCAAGGGTTGCTTCAATGTTGCCTGGCACGTCCCTGGTTGCCCCGCCCTGATGGATTCCCGCTGTCAGTTGACAGCTCCGGTAAGGTCGAACCCCAACGGCCACAGGGGCCGATGAACAGCCCCACTTGCCGGTCAAGCAGCAAATTGAGGGGCGACCTCGAAGATTGCCGGAGCCAAAGCCAGGAGCACCGCAGGATTCGGAGGTGTCACTCCATGTTGCAGTGAGACATTTTCATAGTCGGAGGCCCAGTTCTGAGCACAGATCGAACTCTCACAGTGGTTGCAGTGTGACTGGTTTGTGTTTCAGAGATTACATTTTTTTGCCAAGCGATATGCGGCCCATGTTGGGCTACATGTCAGCAGCCCTGTCAGCAGCAGCAACCCTTCCCGGTGATGTCATTAACGGCTCTTATTTCAATTTGGGGGTAAGGTTTTTCCAAAGTTCACGGTCTTCAGCAACTGGTAAAAGTGAATGAAGGTACTTGGTGGTATTGTACCATTGTAGCATACTAGGAGGAGAAGAGATTACAAATTATGATGTAAAAAATGATGGTTAAAAAAACAAGTTTATGCTCTGCCAAGCTTCAAATGGTGACATCTTGAAGCCATCACGGAGAGTAACGACTTCCGGGTCCTTCTGAATGACCATCCGGCAAATCTTTTGCATCTCTTCCAATCCAGTATACGGATTCAGTATCATCCTCAGCAAAAATTGAGACTCGGACTCACCCCAGTCACTGATATCATCACTGATACCTAACATGACCGTCAGCAACAACTACGTCACAACCTCCAGGGCCACGCTGGGTAACGCCGAAACGAGAAACTTCATCAGCATCTGTGCTGATCCTGCAGTAATCCCTGGCACAACAATTTACCTGACACCTGGACGGCAGTACAGTTGAACCGGTAGTGTGGACATCTTAAAGTTTCCTGGAAACTATATAATTATAGTAAGTAAATGATCAAAAATCGCAGGCAAATGATGAAGAGCATTTGATGGAGTAGCCACTGATGCTACTGTCATGATTTCCCGATGGAGAAAATGATACAATCCATCATATTGGTGGTTCCATCCTATGGAGAAACCCGTCCCCATCAATAGCCATCCATTGTGTAACCGCAGGACTCAAAGTCAGACGAGTTCTTAGCAGTGATGAGTACCCAACCAATTCAGATAGCTCCTTAGTGATGAGTACCCAACCACTTCAGATGTACCAATGAGATACCAATGAGTAGTAACAGTCCTTAGCCTCCTTAGGTACATCATGGTACATCTCCATTTCATCCCTACGAATCCGCCACCATCCCCACCATCCCCAGCTCCCCCGGGCGCTCGGCCGTCCCAGACTCAGCAGGAGCGCAGAAGCGCCACCGCCCCCGTCGGTCTTCTGGCGGCCGCAAACATCCGCGTCCATCTCCAGGAACCTGGGGACCCCCGCCTTCCCAGGGTTGGCTGACCCCAGAATTTGCATCTATACTCCATGGAAAATAGGTGGTTACTGCTTCAATCCCTACATTGGTCACCCCTATCCTTGCTATCCAACCATTCTGGATCCCAAAAGGTGGTACCGGTCAACCATTGGTTCGGGACCATATTCCATTCTTTACTGTAACCGTTGTAAATCATTTGCTCATTATTAACCACTATGAACCATGACTAATTGTTATTCACAAACATTGGCCATTCTTCACCAGCACCAGTTCTTATCGACTATTGTTCACTATTAGCCACTACTTCTTCACCTATGAGGCAGTCATCTATTAGCCATCACGAATCAATCATTATTCATTGGCCAGTGTTTATGGTCAATCAAATATGAATCAAGCACTAATCACTATTCATCACTATTAATCAGTTCCAAATCACTAGTAACCAGTTCCAAATTGCCATTTTGAAGCCTAGGTCAAGCATTGGTCCATCGCCTATCTCCCTATCAAAATTTCGTCCGAGGTTCTGTGCCACCACACTGCTTTTCAGAGGTGTTTGGGCCTGCCGGCAGAAGTCGAAATGAAGAGACCGTAGCCAATGGGAGACCAGGGTCTCGTGGGTCCAAACTTGATGAACCACATTTAGGCATCCAGAAAGTGAGGTTCTTCACAAGGGTTATGATTGTACACAATATGGCTAATCCATGGCAAGTAGCCATGAAGAATGGTCAAGCATGGTTGAAATGGTGATGTATAATAATGATATGATAATATAGTATAATTTTCTTACTTGGAAGCTTCACCAAACCAATTCCAACATACCTGCTTGTCCCAAAAGCACGAGGCAATTTCTCTCAGCCAGCGAGGCGTTTTGCATACCTGACGTATGGTTTTGAAATCCACAAACAGAATTGCCGAGCCACAAACGCCAAATCCTGCGTTGAAACTCAGATGCAATCAGACTGTGGCTACCAGCATTTGTTGAGCTTCCCTTGTATGCTCTCCTTCCTCCTCATCGTCAGAAGCAGCATGAATATCAACCACACAGCGCTTCCAAAAAAGCCTGGAAACACTGCGCGGCAAGGTCACTCGAAACAGCCTCTGGTTGAAAGAACCGCCAAATGTCAGAGTTTCTAGGTTGCTCGGCCAGGTGACCCGATCCACGCTGCAGTTGAAATTTTCGCCAAATGTCAAAGTTTTCAGGTTGCTCGGGAAAGTGACCCGATCCAGGCTCTGGTTGAAACAATCGCCAAATGTCAAATTTTGCAGGTTGGTTGGCAGGGCGACCTGATCCAGGCTTTGGTCGAAACGATAGCCAAATGTCAAAGTTTGCAGGTTGCTTGGCAAGGTGACCCGATCTAGGCTCTGGTTGAAAAAATAGCCAAATGTCAAAGTTTTCAAGCTGCACGGCAAGATGACCCCATTCAGGTTCTCGATGACAGAATCGTCAAATGTCAAAGTTTCTAGGGTGGTTGGCAAGGTGATCCCATTCAGACTCTGGTCGAAACAAATGCCAAATTCCAAGGTTTGCAAATTGCTCGGCAAAGTGACCTGATCTAGGCTCTGGTTGAAACCAGCCCCAAATATCAAACTTTGCAGATTGCTCGGCAAGGCGACCCCATCCAGGCTCTGGTCGAAACCATTTCCAAAGGTCAAAGTTCGCAGGTTGCTTGGCAAGGTGACCCGATCCAGGCTCTGGTCGAAACCATTTCCAAAGGTCAAAGTTCGCAGGTTGCTTGGCAAGGTGACCCGATCCAGGCTCTGGTTGAAATCACGGCCAAATGTCAAAGTTTGCAGGCTGTTCGGCAGGGTGACCCCATCCAGACTCTGGTCGAAACCATTTCCAAAGGTCAAAGTTCGCAGGTTGCTTGGCAAGGTGACCCGATCCAGGCTCTGGTTGAAATCACGGCCAAATGTCAAATTTTGCAGGCTGTTCGGCAGGGCGACCTGATCCAGGCTTTGGTCGAAACGATAGCCAAATGTCAAAGTTTGCAGGCTGGTCGGCAAGGTGACCCCATCCAGGCTCTGGTTGAAATCACGGCCAAATGTCAAGGTTTGCAGGTTGGTTGGCAGGGTGACCCGATCCAGGCTCTGGTTGAAATCACGGCCAAATGTCAAGGTTTGCAGGTTGGTTGGCAGGGTGACCCGATCCAGGTTCTGGTTGAAACCATTGCCAAATGTCAAATTTTGCAGGTTGCTTGGTAGGGCGACCTGATCCAGGCTTTGGTTGAAACCATTGCCAAATGTCAAATTTTGCAGGTTGGTTGACAGGGCGACCTGATCGAGGCTTTGGTTGAAACGATGGCCAAATGTCAAGGTTTGCAAATTGCTCGGCAAAGTGACCCGATCTAGGCCCTGTTTGAAAGAATGGCTAAATGTCAAACTTTGCAGGTTGCTTGGCAAGGTGACCTGATCTAGGCTCTGGTTGAAGAAATAGCCAAATGTCAGAGTTTCTAGGTTGCTTGGCAAGATGACCAGATCCAGGCTCTGGTTGAAATCACGGCCAAATGTCAAGGTTCGCAGGTTGGTTGCCAGGGTGACCCGATCCAGGTTCTGGTTGAAACCATTGCCAAATGTCAAATTTTGCAGGTTGGTTGGCAAGGTGACCTGATCCAGGCTTTGGTTGAAACCATTGCCAAATGTCACAGTTTCCAAGTTGCTCGGCAAGATGACCAGATCCAGGCTCTGGTTGAAATCACGGCCAAATGTCAAGGTTCGCAGGTTGCTGGGCAAGTTGACCCCATCCATCTTCTGATCAAAGTCATCGCCAAGGATCAAGGTATCAAGGCTTTCGGGAAGATGGCGCAGGCAAAAGATGGAAGACGTACCACTAATTTGCCTGACCCCCTGTAACACGGTGTCGTCCTCTGGGGATTCGAAGCCTGACACAAATCTGTATGCAGCAAGCAGATCAGTGGGAACATAAGTGCAGGACAAAGTTGCAACCTTCCCAGTGATGCCTTGCCCTTGCAGAGTTTGGTGCAGAGTGAGGGATGCGGCATGGTGTTGGAGAGTGAGCTTTGCACCTGTCCTTGGCAAAAGTTTCCTTGAAACTATCTGAACCACTTCCCTCCCCAATGTGGAAGGGCAAAGGCTCATGCTGCATTCTTCGCCATTCAAGCAGACCACATGAACTTCAATCAGCTGGGGCCCGCTGTCACCAGATGGCTCCTCATAGCCATCGTTGCTGCGTGCCATGTCCAATGAAGTTCCCAGGTGGGGAGATCGCCACGGCAGCTAGATGAAATCATATATATATATATATGTATATGTATGTATGTATATTTAAATTTATATATATATATATATACATATTTAAATGCATGGATTTGTGTATCTATTGCTTGTAGACGGATTGTCATCGACACAGTTGAGCAACATGACTAATCAAGAATGGCAATACTATCTAGGAACCACTGATTGAATGCGTGCAATTCCAGGGCTCAACAGCAAATGTGTGCAAAGAAATAAAATCAAACATACGCGCTGTCCCCAATGCAGAACTCACGCTACAGAGTAGTCGCCAACCATCAACAACACATACCAATACAGCATCGTTCAAGAATTGCATATGCACAATCCACCTAACATCACCCGCAAAAACAGGGAAATACTTCACAAATCACCAAGAAACTGTGTCCGAAATTTGCGTCCACCATCGCCAACAAACACGGATACACACAGCTCAGCTCGGCACATCATAGGCGCATTGCTCGCAGTACTTCAGAAACATCTCCGAAGTCCAGGCTTTGGTGACCGGCTCCTGAAGACGGTTCTGTTCCTGGGGTTACTGCCACCAAAAGCACACATGAAGACGAACACATCGGGTCAGTTTGTGTGCCTCTTGGCATAGCAGTGATGATGCGTTGCTGTGGGTGTAAAAGCGAACAAATGGACAAAGGTGAAAAAAATGGGGTGATGGCTGTGGTTTTCCAAAGAGAGACGGCTTGGAGAGGATTACAGATTTATTCGATTGGGATCATATAGTATACACATATGTGCGCGTAAGCGCCTATATGTACATACTGGTCGTCATTCAACAAAGCAAAGTGGAGCTGCGAAATAACCTGGTGATGGAAAGGGTGGTCAAAAATGATATTGCCTGTGCCACCCCGAACAAAACCAGTTCTGGTAAGTCTTGTCTTCACATCACTCCATAGCTAAAGGAAACTTCAACTTTGCAAAAGGTTTCAAAAGTGCCTTTTCGCTGATCGTGATTCACGATGCTTAATGATGGTCGACAAAGTGAATATAATTTAGTAGTCAATCATAATACTACATAAGATTCATGGATAGGCGTTGATAGCTGATGATAGACAACAATAGTCCATATGGACTAGCAATAGTTCATAATACCTCTTCGAATTAGCTATCGATTTCCTAGAGGAAATTCCAAAGGGTGTAGGCATATTGATTCGAAACTCGCAGGGTATATACTGTACTAATTCAACTCGCAGTGGCACTGTCATAATCGTTCTTGGCTCCACAGGTTGAGGCCATGCCAGGACCAACTCGCGCCCCCGTCCTTCCCCAAGCGCTTCTCTAAATCACCCAGCACCTCACACGACAGCGCTTCCCACCCAGCAGCCCAATGAAACTACAACAGTCATCACAATCTCAGGAGAAAATTGTCATTTCGATTTGCTTTAGCATGGTAATTATCTGAACATCCTTGATTTAGCATGGTTTCTTTAGCATATAGCTGAGCGCTTATATATATATATATATATATATATGAACTAATTAATATGGTTTATATATGATTTAGATATGGCTTTTTAGCATGTAACATGCATATTGCGAAGCATAGCTTAGCTTAGGTTATCCGAAAGCCCTTCATTTCTCCACGGTGGATCCTATGATTGATCCAAGATGATCCAGCAGCTACGCACTTAAGCTTTATGCATCTCCACTAGTCACCGAGGATACTTGAGCCAGCTAGCCATGGTCCCAGCACCCTCCATCGCTGCCTGCTTCTGAATCTCTTCAGGATAGTGCTGCCGTAGCCAGCCACAAATGCCTGATGCAAATCACAAAATCAGAGTGGTCCAGCCATGACTGCTACAGAACGTACCAACCAATCGACTTGGCAACGCCATGACAGCAACAGGCTGCCAGTGCTGAGCTGACCCTCCCACCACGGCCTCCCACCACGGCCCACCGGGGCCCACCTTGGAGTTCCCGCTTTCCCAAGGGCTGTTCGTTGCAGTGCAGCAACGCTCGCACCCCCGCCAGGTGAGCCTCCCTCGAGGACTCGGCGAGCGCGATCAGAATGCTGTGAGGGTTGAGAAGTATGGGTAGGATAGGCTAGTAAGGGTTAGTAAGGGTTAGTAAGGGTTAGTAAGGGTTAGTAAGGGTTAGATACTTAAATATATAGTGAGATAGTGAGATATAGTGAGTACATGTTTAGTATATGCTTAGTATGCTTAAGTGTACAGTTAGTACATGCTCAGTGTATGGTCAGTATGCTTACTATAGGGTTTGTATGTGGTTAGTATATAGTTAGGTATGCTTACTATAGGGTTTGTATGTGGTTAGTATATAGTTAGGTATGCTTACTATAGGGTTTGTATGTGGTTAGTATATAGTTAGGTATGCTCAGTATATGTTAGTATGGCTCAGTATCCTTGGCAGTGGTCATGATTGGGAATAGTCATCAATGCTTCATTGTTAGCGGTGAACAATGGTTGTTAATCATGGTAAAGAAAGCTTTCGTTAGTCGTTAGTTTAATAGTGGCCTGGAATCGTGGCCAAAAGCCGTTGACCGTCTGACTGATAGCAGTCAATAGTGGTCAAGAACGGTTAACGTTTGTTGAAGAAGGTGAAGCATGGTCGACTTTTCTCAGCATCCCCCCCAGCTGACCAGGTGCACTCTCGCAATGAAAATGGGTCCATTTAATCCAACCCTGTTGTCCATTTGTTTGTCTCCATTCCCTCAAATCGTAACAGACACCTGTTGGTTGTCACTATCACCACTAGTTCCTGAGATGAGGGACTGGAAACCAGATGGGCACCAGGGGTTTCATCTGGCCCCAAGTGGTTTGATCCAACCAACCACGGGTTGCGTCCCTACTATGAGTAGTTAATCATTCATAGACACCAGCTATCAACAGATAGTTGGTTACCTCCAACCAATACTAGCTTCACTTGACTGGCCAATCAGGAGAACATCCACCAGAAACCCCCGGTCCCCCCATGAGTTGTAGGGAAGCTCCAGTGGGTCCCGAACCTGCATGGATTCCTCATCGGGATCCTCATCGGTCAGGGCCAGGATCGCATCCAAAGCTGTGTCATCATCCGAGTCTTTGGCCTGCCCGTTTGGTGCTGGAAAATGCTAACTAACAACCATAGTTGACAAATGGTACCAACCATATGGGCTTTGTTAACTGCTATCATTTGTTGGCCTCAACCAGTTGTTGGTTGAAAAGCAGTTAGCTCACCATAGGTAGCCTTTGAAAATGGCTTACCTATGATAGCAGTTGGTGAATCATAAAACTTGGTGCTTGAAAATGCTTGATCATGGTATTCGAATGGATACTAATGGTTGTATTTGTAGTGGTTGATTTAGAAAAGTTGCATCACTAATGCCTGATCAATCAGCAAGTTGATCAATAGCTAATAATTGACAATGGTAAACAATAGTTCATAGATGTCAAGCTGATAATGGTCAACGATCAGCAATATCGTTGACCAGGAATTGTCGATAGTGGTTAACAGTTCTATTGATCAGGATTGTTAACCAAGAATTGTTGACCAGCATGGTTGATAATTACAACCGGATAAATCGTGGCAAATCCTGGTTGATAATGGTTGACACTTGTATTCGGTAGATGTTCACCTGCGACCCAGTTCACTTCGGGAACCCCAATCATGATTCTTCACCGTTGATCAGCAACCACGATCAGCGAAGGTCAGCAAAATGACTAAAACTCCAAGAAACCTAAAGAAATCAAGTGATTTCTCTTCGGTTTCTTCCCAAGAGTCGTGGTTGACAGCTATGAATCAGCTCATGTCTAGGGGATTTTTTTCAAGGGGATCCCCTTCAGATCCCCTCAGGTCCCAAGGGCCTTGGGGTCCCCTCCTTAAGGGATCAGCTTCCAGCCATTCCTAATGCCCTAGCGTCTCCCCCAGGCTCCTTGGGGTCTGCCCCGTGAAGCAGCAAGGCGGTGACCACCAAAAAAAGCCTCAGCGCAGTCGGACAACGGCAGCCTTCAACGTCTCGAGCTCCACGGTTGGATCCATGGATCTGCTGGCAATCAGTGAAGCAGTGAGGAGCAGTCACTGCAGTCACTGCAGTCACTGCAGTGATCCTCCAAACACTACTGTTGATCCTGAAGCAGTGAAGCATTAAGTAACAAAGGCTTGTGATGGTGACAACACCATTAGCTAAGGCTACAAATGATTGGCTGACAACCAAAAAATGGCATACAGTGGCGAAAAATGGCTATGCTCATGATGAGACACGAACCAAAAATGGTGGGGATATGGGGGGTCTTAAAGTGGGAGGCCCCGTTGGTTTACCTACTATGAATGGCTAAGACTGGATGATTTGGGGGTACCCCTATAACTTTAGGAACGCCCATATCCATGATAAACCTTATGAACTATTCTAGTTGGTTATTATCCTCAATGATTAACCATTATGAACCATTGTCAATGGTTGATGACCGCCATGAACACTCCTGTGGTCCTTCTTTAACCAATGCTGTTGGTGATTATCCCCTATAAATCCCTATGATTAATCGTTGTGTGAAACAACTCCTTTGCAACATGAAAAGCCATTATATTTGGTTATTATCAAACATTGTCAATTAACCCTTATTAACCAACCATAAATGCTCAACGGTGCGATAGTGGTGCCATGACGACTGGCGCCACTGCCATTGCTTCCCCAAGGAGCTTGGTGGGCTCGGTCGCCTCATTGAGGCAAGCATAGTGCAAGGCTGGCATCCCTTCATCCGAATAGCTCCAGTCGATGCTGCTGGACCTGAACCGCCGTCGATGACACCAGTTTCCTGGTACCTGGTAACTGACATTCATGTGGGAACTGGGGTGATGACATTGATGACTTGCGATTCGCTGATGACAGTGCGATTCGAGTCGTCACAAACTTGTGATCACCGATCCGGTGATGAATGATGGTGATGAAATTTGGTGATATGCACAAATGTTGGGGCACAGATTCCATGAAACAAATGACAAAAGTAAAAAACATGTAAAAACAATCCGTGCACATCGGTGCTTGACTCGAGCCAAGATTCTGAGTTTTCGCCTCTCTCAGAAATTCATCAACAGTTTCAATCTCCAAAGGCGTGTCCTGGATGTAGGCATCCTGACAGATCCCCTTGAGGCTGACAGACACAGTGGAAGCTACCCTCCTAAAGCAGTCAAGCCCCATGGAGAACCATGGTCCGCATGACGTCCCATGGGTCAGGAAGGAATTCCCAGTGGTGCTAAATTCCATTCACGAAAGAGACGCCGCATACACCAGTGTGCCTGTGTGCGTATGAATGGTTTCTTTAAATATGTAAAAAAAACCTGTCTGAGACATCAACTTTCAGAAGTGCCTCATCTGTGGTTCTACCATGTCAGAATTGCAAGCTCAACCACTCGGATCCAGGTGGTGAGAACCCAAGATCTCTATAGTCTATATGTGTATATGTACATAATATCATCGTGAACCTTGAAAGAAGTCGGCCTCAAGACCAGGTCACCTCCAAAATCCCCAATATATAATTATATATAATGTACACATGTATGTATGTTTATATATATATATAATATATATATATATATATATATGTACATATGTGCATGACACCACAGCCGCCCCCATTGGTCCAGCTGAGGCCTTCAGATATTCTGTTAGCTGCTCTGTGACACTCATCGGGAACGCTGCTCCCAAGGAGTCAGCTGATGGGAAAATGTTTCCGCAAGAGATGTGCTTTGCTGGACTTTGGGCTGCGATGATTTCACACCACACCAAAAAAAATCGTTTGACCTGTCTGTCACTTCCCTGTCTGTCACTTCGCTGTGGACATCACTTCCACATAGTTATGCTAATCGACTGTCTGGTAAAATCTCAGGATTGCCCACGAATCTGCTCTGAACTCAGCGTTTGGTAGAAGCGAACCTGTTTCACTTGGCCCAATCTAGTGTAAAAGTCTGAACTTGGGCCACAAGCATCTACGGCATCGCCTCCACCACGACGCGGTCGAATCGTTTGTTCAAACGCATCACGAGGACTATTGAAACAACCTACGTATATTGTCTCCTTCAAAACCGAAGAGCAATACATTGAGTCAAATAGAGGATGCAACAGCACTGCAGATCACAAGAGGCTGAGATGCACCGGACCCTCTCTAGCTTCTATGTGGGATAGAAATGAAACCCCTGGCCAACGGCTGATAGCAAAGCTGCATCTCACCAACCTTTATGAGGCAAAAGGCTGTGATTCAATAGATACTTGGGATAGAAAATAGTCGCAGGACTGCTTCAGAACATGTGAGGGGTTCTTGCAAATCTGAAGCTTTTACTCCACAAACATTAAGACAAAGGTTTGGAGTTTCTCCACCACAAGAACCAGAAATTTCAGGGCAGATTTTGAGGCGGACTACCCGAGGACTACCCTCTGCCCCAGGTTGCCGGGTGCCCGGACAACAGTTCCCCAGCCTCAATCCGTTCTTTGGCCCTGGCACAAAAGCCCTCAGCGAAGCGCGCAGCACGGCAGCTTCGTAGCCAAGGGATGCTGGTTGATGATCAACTGGGCGCGGGAGATCCATTTGTTTAAATCCCTCAGTTTGCCGGACCAGTTGGAAGGAAAATTGCTTCCTGAAACATCCTCCAACCGTTGCTTGGTAGCCATTGGTCCACCTCATGTTGGTGTCTTGATTCATGGTGGCTGATGTCCATCCGCTGCATCATTTCTGGAACTGGAAAGCAAGTGCCATTTAGCTGCTATAGCCTACGGGAGGCACCCTGAAACCACCCCAAAGCATGCCACAGCTATGCACACATTTGAGTAACGGAAAGCACCCCAGCTATGATGCTGAACAGCTGATGGATATACAACCCGGCTTCATGGCCCATGTTTTTGGACGCTTGGAGGTACCATTCATGGACCCATCAAGCCAACCCCACCTGGCTCGGAGGAGTGGATGGAGAGAAGAAGTCCACCTTGAGGCCACTCACAACTCCGTTCTGCCCCAGCTGTGTGCATGAAAATGTGAATTCTATACTAAACCCTCATTAGTATGAAAAACATAAGTTGGAACTAGTTCGGATTTGGGATGACACATTGGGTGTTTAGTATATATACACCTTCTGTAGTATCCTATCCAGCATTGACCATTGTAATACACCCAATGTGTGTACGAATTTTTATACAGAGAGTGCACGATGGCACCCCATGTGTATACTAATTTGTATATAAGGTTGGTCATACTCACATATCAAAAAATCACACATTGTTCAGTATACTAAGTACTATTCGCCATTGACCATTGGAGTATTTTCATATGGTGGTTTCTCAAACATTTATCAGGGAACCCCAAGAATGGATGCTTTGTACTATAAATGGCTAACATAAGTACATGTTACAATAATCCTTGATATCGACCATGTATAGTCTATATAGTTATACCACAATGGATGAGCAGGGGGCTTCATGAGTCTATGACCAATGTCGGCCACCTGTGAGCTCTGACCTCAGCCGCGCCTTGGGCGACAGGCTGAGGCCCTGCTGCTTGGCCCATTCGACCATGCCCTGCAGGTGACCGAGTCAGTTGTCGATTCAACTGTTGCTGGGCTGCTGATGAGGTAGTAGTCGATGCTGGCGATGATGATGATGATGATGATGATGATGATGATGATGATGATGATGATGATGATGATGGTGGTGATGATGATGATGATGATGATGATGCTGATAATGCTGCTGATGATGATGCTGATAATGCTGCTGATGATGATGATGATGATGATGATGATGATGATGATGCTGATGCTGATAATGCTGCTGATGATGATGATGATGATGATAATGATGATGATGATGATGATGATGATGATGATGCTGACAATGCTGCTGATGATGATGATGGTGATGGTGATGATGATGATGATGCTGATGCTGATGCTGATGCTGCTGA
>VSDK01025490.1:161106-178736 GCA_009767595.1 Symbiodinium kawagutii | reverse complement strand
ACGACGACGACGAGGATGATGATGATGATGATGATGATGATGATGATGATGATGATGATGATGATGATGATGATGATGATGATGATGAAAACACAAATGTAGTCTTTTTTGAGACCCTTTGAGGTACGATGTGAAATGCTGGGAATGCTTGACCTTCAACAAATGTGGCATCCGCACCGATGATCCTCAGGATTCCCTATGGTTCTCACCCCCTTTGGATTTCGATCGCTGATGGTAGTGACTGCGGGTGATGTCCCTCAACTGCAGCTAGTCCCAGTGACCCTTAGACCATTGGACCATCGCTTCATGACTATTCTATTAGTCATTACGAAATGATGCCTTTCAAGTACCTTCTGACCGCCTAAGGTCCCCTTCGGCCCAGCGCACCTCGCCATGTACAGAACTGGCCGGTGGGAGCCAGGAAGAGTCCTGCAGGTGGGAATGATATACCCAGCTGGCACCCTCAGTTTGGCGTGAAATGCAAAAGCCAGAGATTCATCCAATGGTTATTGATGGTCATGAATGGTTGCCAGAAGTCATTAAATGTTGTTAGGGCTTAGTGATGGCGATTCGCAACCATCTTAACAGGCGGACCTTTCCTATTGAATCTATTTGCAAGTATGTCATGGTACACGCATCGATTAGTGCGTCTACGAATACATAGAGCTATTGGTGGGTTGTTGGTTTCCCTATTTTGGCACATACCCAAATGACATACATAGTTCGCCCCCTCAAAACAGCCGAAGGTGTCCTCGGTTGCTTAGATCATTTAGATTCCTGGCTGCCCCAGCAGGAGGCCTGGCTCATTCCAGGAAAAGCGCCCCGACATCAATGGTCGAAGCTGCTGGAGAGCTGCCAGCACAAGGAAACCAACGGTTAACCATGATAGCTTACTGTTATAAACAGTGATGTAATGGTTACATAATTAACATCATCAGTTAATAGTTCTATAACAGTTAGTGGTTTCAATATGTTTTAATCAGCAGTTAACCATCATCAGTTCAACCTTAGTCAACCAGCAGTTGATCAACCAGTAGTTGATGATACATCAGCGAACCCTCCTCGTTTCCAACTGCTTTGTTGATCACCCGCCTCATGAAATATAACAACTGCCCTCCGATACATCAGGTGGCAGCATGCTACAACAGTCCATACGTTTTGTGTTCGGCACCCAAGGCGGTGTTGCAGAGGTCATTGCTGCGGCAAATCCAATGCAAATTGGTATCATCCAAAAACCTGGCGATGCCATACCTGGAAACATGGCAATGTGCCTACCAATGAACATGCCGTTTTGAAAACTGTTTCGCTCAAACTCCAACATCTGATGCATCCAGAAATTAGAATTGTGAAGCTTCTTCAAGAACAAGTTCCTCAGTCCCGGCTGCTTGATTGCATTTTGTTTCTTTTCTCCTCAACCTGCTGGTCTTCTGTGGTTACATTGAATCTACACTTCCAATGCTGCTGACTCTTCAGGTGTATCTTGCCATTCTGGGAGCCGAGTGCATTCAGAAGGTTGAAGCACCAATGGCTTCCATTTCTGTCGTGCTGCTTCATCAATTTCCATCCATTCCTGGCGGCAGGGTCAGCACCTACAGGACGAAGTCAGCCAATGAAATTTCATCAGGGTGTCCTTCCACAGCTAACCCCAAGCGGTGGGTAAATTGCACTATACATATTTACAATGGCTCATGGTGCTTGTATTGCACCCCAAGCGGTGGGTAAATTGCAAGCGGTGGGTATACATGCATATCTTGAGTCACATATAGGATCATATATTGTATATATGTCAATGTATAACAAAATACGTTTCATATAGAGCTATCAGTAGACAGTCTGGGCCACCTACACCCGCCAGCAGGGTGGGAAGTTCATGACGTCAACATCCACGGGGACCATCCCTCGCCTGCGCTTCAGTGAGTTCCGCCGTGATGGCTTCATCTTCCATGGCCGTGGGTCGAGGGCACTGCAGTGGAAAGGCTCGGTGCAACCAACGCCTGGAGCTGGAGCTGGGAACCTGGGTGGGGATTCGCCATGACGACTCATCATGGGACTCACCTGGGTGGGAACTTGGGTGAGAACCTGGGTGGGTGACGTGTGGCATTGCACCCATTGTCTTCGTCAAAATGGTGAGGTTTGGTGCAAGCCAATCTGGTGGGGAAATCTACTCACTTGATCATCATATGGTTCTCAGATTTCACATCATTCAACTATAGCGTCAAAAAACTAACCATTCTATTGACCATCACCATTGGTTGATTAAGCATCACTCATCAAACGTTCAACCAAATAAATCTGGTGCTTCTCCATAACCATTAGAGTCATCATAGTATATGCAACAATTATCAACTCCAAAATCATGGGTGCAATCCATACGATCGCAGATATAGCGATTCATAATGCTTGCCGCGGGAACCATTCTCAACTCTGTATATAATCATTATTAAGTAACTATGATTGCCCATATTTCAACCGAATACCCAGAATTATTCGTGTTATGCCATATATCATGATTCTCAGTTCCGAAATGATAGTACACCATAGTGTATAGTATATACATATGTACCACCATCCCGGTTTCACCATCGTTGCGATTTCCCGTCAATCATTATGAACCCATTTCGGTGAAAAGTTATTCTCAACCATGTCTAGTCACTCTGATTCACCATCATTAGCCAAGCTTCATCATCAACTTTGAAACGATTCTAATGATCCATAATGACTTTTATTGACTCACATAGATGCCTAATCAGATCTTATCAACTTATCAACCATAAGTGGGGATCACGGCCCATTGTAGCTAGGTATCTCTACCACCGATGGCATTCTCTCAGGTCTTCCATCAGCAAATCAACCAGCTCCAACTCGCTTGCGAGTCCTTCAGAGCTGGGGATCTCATGGACACCTGGAGACCGGGCTCCATGACATGCCCACGTCCCTACCCACGTCCCCCGCAGCGCCCGCCTGAAGCCCGGGCTGTGCCACAGCACCACGCCATTGCCATCCGCCGCATCGCTGAGCTCCTCCAGCGCCGAGGCGTTCAGCTCCCGCGCCAAGGTCTGAACCTGGCAGCAGCGCAGCAGCGACCAAGGGCGCTGAGCGCGGTCAACTCATGGTGGGTTGATCTGGGTTGGTGGATGTTGGTGCTATGGTGGGTGGTCAACTGAGCTCAGAAGTCGTTTGGTTCATTTGATTTGCGTGTGGTGAATGGAAGCAGCCCGCGGGCTCTGCCCACTGACGGCGGCGTCAAAGTCAAAGTGGTTAGTGGTTCACTAATGGTTAACTGATGGGTTATGGTTGTGGAATGATGAAGGGTGCTTGAAGGGTTGAACCATGATGCGTGGCTAATGAGGATGATGGCAAATCACTGGTTAATGATACGGATTAAACGATAAACAACAAATCACCGAAACCCTACCCTTCCAAGCATCTCCTAAAGTGAGCAATTGTGTGGCCCTCGCTTGTGGAATGCGAATGCGGCTCCGAGTCAAAATCTGTCCATCTGTCGGGGAACTAAATGAAAAGAATGATCCATATTGGGATGTTCACCTACGTATTTTTTTGGGCAGAACTACAGGTTGAAATGTCAACGCGCGACGCAGGCAGCCACGCGCAACGCCTCTCCTCCCTCAATGTCTTATCGTTCCAAATGAAACAACACCCTGTGCCCCTGATATCTTTGACATGTTCGCCCCGATGCTTGGTGCAGAAAATTATATGGCGTAAGCCTGTTGTTTCACGAGCAGCAAAGAAGAAGCAACACGCACATCGTGGGATCAACCCCTGGGATGACACCAGTCATGGTCAGTTGCCAAAAATGCAGTAGTTTGAATCATTGAGTCCCCCTTGAATGAAGCAAACAACGGCAATCAGCAGTCACTTCCCTTGGATAGCCCAGTGAAGGTTGATGACCCCAGCTGGTATATCCATGAATACCCATTGGTTGTTACACATCATTAAACTATAGTTGGTATGCAGCCATCACAGTGATGTTTGATAACCATAAGTAAGCCCTATTGGCTACGATCCGACAAGAATTGGAAGAGCTGATGGGAGATCCATAAATCCATATCCCACCCACCCCCAGCAACCCGTCAATGACCACCTAAATGCATGTCCGTCAGTTGCGGATGGTTCAATAAACTGGGTTTACCATACTTGATTGATAGCCATGCCAAATAACAGATCAATAATCAATTCGTCACCAATCAACTGGGGGTGAACATCAAAAGATAAAACTCGTAGCACGTGACCACCATAGGTACTGCTACAATAGCTAGTAGTACTAGTAGTACAATAGCTAGTAGTACTAGTAGTGCTAGTGGCACTAGGGGTGGCTAGTGGTACTAGTCACCAGTAGTCCTATTGTTATTGCTACTATTACTTTTAGTATTCTTACTATCATTTCTACTACTATTACTATGGCTACCATTACTACTACTTTGATCTTTACTACCATTACTAATGCTGCTACTAGGACTACTAGTCCTACTAGTACTACTAGTACCACTAGTAGCAGCTGTAGTAGTAGTCACGTTTGATCACCATGGCTACTATTCTCGAAAGCGCATGATGCCACTGCTCCACAGGCCCCAGCTGCCCCAGCTTCACCTGCTCAACTTTGCCGCCGGGCATTTGCATGGATGCCTGGCAACTCCGTTGGACTAGTCATTGCTTTGAGAAACTATCCTGAAAATGGACATGACATGTACAAACATAGAAATAAGTAAACATGCATTTATATAATTATATATATATATACACTAGATAGTGTGCCTAAATTCATTATGTATATTTTTACGCGTAATTATTGGTGCTCATGTGTAGTTACGGGTCTAAATTCAAATGCCAACATTCATCAAAATACATCGTCACATAGTGCAATTCATAATTGTAGACGTGTAGGATGTACGCATTGCTGTGACGAGCATTCATTGAGAGTGAAAGAGAAAGTACAAGATGATACATGCAAACACGTGTAGTTTCAGATGTTCAATGCTTCCATCAGTAATATCTGTTTCAGCTATTTTCAAGCCATATTCAAGTTCTAGATTCAATACTTCAACTCTCCCATCTTCTGTTTTATTAGTTAATCTTTAAGCTTCCAAAACCAAATATGCAGAATGCTGCCCCAGATTCTCCTCTTCCTGCCTCGAAGTGGTTCAGGATCGTCTCACACTCGTTCAAGCAACACACGGCAAAGTACTTGGACGATGCAATGCAGTTGGAGGGGCCCAGGAGGTAGTTGGCAATCAGCACAAACTTCCTTGGAGCTGCCAAGATGCATCAGAAGCTGGTACAGGGCCAAGGTGTCACAAGCCACTGCTAAGAGTACTTGGAATATGGCACCGGACCACAGGTGCGCCAAAAATCTCATACATGTGTGGGAAAAAGTACTGTATCGTCCTCTCGGGTGTCTTGCATAGCTGCAATGAAACACTGCTAAACCGCAATGCCAGCTGTTTCGAAAGGACAAACCTTCCACGCTTTCTCGAAGCCAATAAATGGATATAAATGGCCAGTCTCGGCTTTCTTGTCCCAAGAATAAATGAGGAGTAATGAATATATCCAGTATTGGTGTCCCAAAATTACCGCTGTCAAGCGTCTCACCATTCTCCTCTTCAAGGATTCCAGCCTTGCAATTGTGTGCAATCTGTTTGTCTCGTTTCTGCACGAGGAATCTTGAAAAAAACATAAAAAGGCGCTTGTCGTGGAAAGAGAAAAGTGTGTGGAATAGTATGGCTACAGTAAACAGATCAACATGCCAACTCTGGAAATTTAGCTCAGCTGCACCTTTCGATTGGCAAACATACCAAAGTCGCGATGCAAATTCAGGTGGCATATCAATGACATTCACGCAATAGATGTGGTTCAGAAATGAAAGGCTTGTTTTACAAAATGAATCGTGAAGCGCTGGCAGCACTGGCATCAGTTGTCTCAAAACCGAATACCAAATGATGCTAACAATATCTAGTGATTCGGTTTGGGGTGCGTTCTCGCTTCTTGGAAGCATCTAATCACGTCAGACTACTGTGAATATCAGATGGTTTCCACCCAGGTACTTGAGGTCACACGGGTCGCTTCGATCTTCCGG
This sequence comes from Symbiodinium kawagutii, assembly GCA_009767595.1. Taxonomy (NCBI): domain Eukaryota; class Dinophyceae; order Suessiales; family Symbiodiniaceae; genus Symbiodinium; species Symbiodinium kawagutii. Next base: position 172,645 of record VSDK01025490.1, on the reverse strand, counting down.
GAGCCCCCCACCTGACGCAAGTAGTCCTCTTTTTCTGTGAACGAAAAGTGGGGATACTTCGGTGATCCATGAAAGTCGGCCAAACGAACTCGGCCCGCAGCTCCGTCCATCTTCACCAAGCTGGACTTCATCTCCTCACATTCGCTGTTTTGCCAGCGGCCATACCTGGGGCAAGGCGAGGTGTTTTGGTGCTAGTCATCTACCAACCATGCAAATACCAAGATGTACCAAGCACATCCAAGCATATCCAAGCTTTAAAATCGAACCAAACGAAAAAACGACGCAAAAAACATCGGAAAAGCGCACAAGTGATTCCACCCAGATGCCGCTTCGCCAAGTTCATCACACCTTCCTTCATCATCGTCCAAGGAACCGCTTCGCCGCTTTCGTTGATTGCCGAGGCTTCAAATTTCTTCATGTCCTTCCAAGTTGAAACCTGACGAGCGCGTTCTTTCATTTCGGCGTGCTTCTTGGCATCCTCAGGGGGCAGCTGCTTCAATGACCAAGCCCTTCATGTACCAATCTGGTGAATTCGCATGTTCAATTTGGACACACCAATTCGGAGAAAGATCACCTGTTTCTCATGCTTAGGGCCACCCTTAGTTGCAGACAGAGCAATGACATTACATCCCCAAGTTCTTCTGCAAGTAACACCCTTCAACTTACCTCTTCCTCCGTTGGCCACCCCTAGTTCCTCAAGTTCTTCCACCCTCCTCCCCTCCTCCAATTGAAGAGGTAAGCCATGACGAAAGAGCAGCAAGTACGACATCACCACCTCATGTGCCTCGTCCATCGTGATCGGATCAGGAACTTGTTCCATATCCTCAGCAACGTCGCGGGCTCAGACTACACAGTGCTGCGTATCGCATGTGTCCTTCACTTGAGATGCCCCAGGAAAGGTTTCATCAAACAGCAGTAGTTATTGATGCTAATAGTCAACAATCATTGACAAGGGCTACTGATACGGCAAGACCCGATTGTTTGCCCGGAAGAATATTAAGGGGTTCAAACATTATCCTTGGACATGCTCAAATACCTGCGTAGTGCCAGTGCTTCGGTACTTCCCGCACGACGAACCCTAGACCTAAACATACCCGAAGCCGCAAAACCTTGCGATCCTAAACCCGGGCAGACCTTGGGGTCTGTGAGTTCTAGTATCGTTCTTAATGGCTGACAATAGTGGGTTCAGGTGTTTCCTTCCAACATGGGGGTCTCTCGAAATAGGGGGGCTACCCAAATCATCCATTTTTGAACCATTTTTAACAATAAACCAACCATATCAGGGGTTCCCCATTTTGAGAAACCCCCACATAGCCCCCAAGCTTTGACAAATCTCCGTCTCCAACTCGTTCAAGACATAGGCAGACCGCAACAAAGGCACCGATTCTTCCAGCAAGATCCTGAGGTCAAGGAACAGGTTCCCACGGTGAAACCCTAGGATCCATTCCAAAGTCCACACGATATCCACCAATATAATACAGTATATAATCATGTTATGTATTGTATATATCTTATAGAAAGACATATGTATGATCACGTATAGAGTACACACACATATCTATATGTCTCTGTATTTGTTCTAGATTATATATATATATATATTATATTCTGTATGGCCGTTCCATGTCCTGGCAGACTCTACTTTTTTCAGGCACCAAATCGATCCATTGTTTGGCGCTTGTATGGACAACATATGCAACTTGGGAGGCAGGAAGGATCAGGAAGGAACAGGAAGGAAAGTTGTAAGGTGAGGTCGCTTAAACATCAGTGTATGAACTGCCCAATGAAAAGCTGGGAATCTGTTCCAACGCCGCCACTGTCTGCGAGATATCTGCCAAGGACATTCCTCGCCGGGCGCCAGCAGGGCTCAAGGCGGCTTCTTTCAAGGCGGCCGCCAGTTCAGGTGCCTTGTCCTGACCAAGCACATGAGCCACGTCACCAACCTCTTGTAACAGTAGCACTAGCAGCTTCAGGGTTTGGGTTATCATGCATACGGCCTTCCAAAGATGCCGACGATCCTCAGGATCCTTCATGTTCACATACCGATTTTTGATGACCCACGGCCACAAGATGAGTATGGCTCAAGGAAAGCTTCCTGATTGGAGACCAGCAACCAAGCCAGAACTGCTTATACAGAGTGGTAGGTTACTGACACTACTGCCACAACTAGTTCCAAGCTAACCTCCAACCTCCCAGTACTCGGGCAACTCAGGTTGCAGGGGTGGTCTCAGGTGATTTGCGGATCCACGAACCTGTGTCTCCAGTCGGAAAGTTAGCACGCAGTGTGAGTCACATGGTGCTACTGGTGATGTAACAGCAAAAAAAGAACAACAACAACAACAACAACAACAACAACAACAACAACAACAACAACAACAACAACAACAACCGCCAAATGTCATCACTCACAGTTCAACAAGGCATACCAACAACCTCATCTCTGTGTGATCACAGAAACTCGCCATGTCTTCCCCATCCGCAGCTCCTGCAACGCATGGACTTCGTAGAGATCTCCCGCTCCATGGGGATCGCTCGCCTGCTGATAGCTTTCCCCGGGTGCAATGATGGGAGCTCCAGGTGTTTCCAGGCCGCGCACCAACCAGCCATGCTCCTGGCTGTGAAGCAGATCGGACCCACATGTGAAGCACATGGATCTTGTTGGATAGCCAACCATGTTGACTAGTAACCAGCATTATTTTGAAGCAATAACCCGTTTGAGTTGGCTTGGATCTCATTTCAGCTCTGCAGAACAGTTGTGAAGCGGTTGAAACCTGGTGCCTTACGGGCAACCCTGAGCATTCTGTGGCAGTACCCAAGTGCGTCGGTGATTCCTGAGTTACCCAAAAAATCCGAAAAATAACGGCAATGGCCATAGCCATGGCTATAAGTATTAAAAATCCAAGCGCAGACGAACCCCTGGAGGAACCGAACCAACCGCTGATCCCTGCGACCCGCGCCTTGGCAAAGTAGGCCCGGGCCAAGGCTGGCAGGGCCTGGTGCGGCGGCAAGTTGCCCTTGGCATCCTTGGGGAAGGCCTCGTAGCTGTCGCGGAGGCTCTCCTGGATGCCATGGACTCACCAGGTCTCGGTCTAAGCCAGTGACTGGAGGAACTCCCCATGGAGGTGTTTCTTGGGCCACTGGGGCAGGCCAATCATCCAGTTGATTAATGATAAAAAGGATAAATCAGTTTAGTAATCATTATCCAGTTGTGGTTGATTCATCATTGAAGTAATTGACGAATCATAACTTTGGGGGTTCCCTGTTTTGAGAAACATCCCTACAAGACCAGTTGAAGCTACAACCATGGAGAACGCCATGATCCAAAGTTCAGCACCGTCTTGATTCCGTCGTTGTGACATCAACGGCGTCCCATGACATTGCTCAACACAATTTTACATGTCAGGATCCAATTGTACCATAAGATACCGGTCCGCATCTACTCAAACTGAACATACAACTCGCTATAATAAACATACAACTCCTTATACTCAATGAATATGGGAGTCAAACTCACGGCTTGGAACAATCCATTTGTGGGACATTTGCGGGACCTGCAACTCTCGACATGGCTTATAGTACCCACTGGGATGTGATATGACACAACCATGGCATATGCGGCTGTCCATAGCCACGGTGGTACCTGCTAACCATCCAAGTTCATCAGCAGGGAAACTCCAAGACCTAGGGGTACACCATTTATGGCATGGGACAAACACGTACCACTTGGAGATTCATGGATAAACCACCAGCAGTGGTAAGTCATCCAAGTCGCTGGCTTAATCCAACCACGTGCCCTCTACAACCAATGAAGGATGGCCCATATCTATGCGGGCAACCCCTAGCACCAAGCCCCGATGGCCAAATCTCAGCTGGACGTGGCTCGACTTGGTATGCAATAGCTTTGAGCCATACCCCATGTTCACCATTCTTGACCATGATTAATCATCATTGATCATCAATCCATTCCAAAGAAAACTCGATCCAGTTGACGTCTTGTCAGCGTCTCTCTCGGTGAATCCACCAGAGACCAATCATCATTCACCAATAAAATCGCCCTTATTAGCCATGTTCACAAACCAATCAAATCACATAAAAACCACCCTTATTAACCATGTTCAAGTCCATTCTTAACCATCACCAAGCATCACCACATCACCAGGTCCATCCCCCAGCGTCCTCAACGAACAGCACCTGCTCCGCCGACACCTGCGACAGCACCTGCCTCAAAGCACCCTGCAGTCGACTGCTCCGACTGCTGGGCCGACCGGACTCACGGCGCATGAGCTGCGCATGACACGTCACAGCCAAGGCCAAAGCCAACCACCTTGGAAGGACGTCACCATGGGTTGCTGGTAGGTTGATGTTGGTTGATGCTGGTTGATGTTGGTTGCTGATTTAACCAAGCAATTGGTTGGAACATGTTGGTTGTTGGTGGGTCAACCAATCAGTTGGATACTAACAAATCGGGGAACGAACAATGACATAGTCCGTGCTGGTATTGTCATCAACTCTTCGGCTGAACTACCAACAGACTGACAGACCAACAGACTAGCCAAGAAACCCATCATCATACCCATCAACTAACCAACTAAGCAACATGGTAAGTCACGGTGTCGGCTCAACAACTCCTGGAGCTTTGCTCCACCTCAGAAAGGCTGGGTCCAAAGCCTTGATGGAAAGAAGGCCATGGAAACCTCGGAAGCCGTTGCTAAGTGTGTCTGCTTCGTTTTCCTGCTGAATCATGGGTGATCAACCACTAGCAATGGTTCATTGATCATTGGGTAACTAGGCTTGTTGATAATTGATTGTTCTTGAGAATGTAATATAAAGGTTAGATAACAGGGGATCGAAGTGGTAAACTATGGGGTCAATCATGAGTAGTGGCAGGGAGTAAAAAACAACAATGACAGCAATGCTGAATTATCTAATATCGTTCGTGTTTTATGTGGTTACAGAAATAGTATGATGCAAGCAAACCGGAAGAGCTGTCGAGAATAATCAATCCGAACACAGATCCATCAAGTCTCAACATGAGAGCCCCAAAACTACACGTTTTGCCATTCGATAAAGTGGACCATGCTTGGTGAATATCTATATGTTTTTACATATATACACATATGAAGATAGCATTCACGTTTCAGTCATCAAATGTCATCAATCATGGTGTCCATCATCCAACATCTGCCAATCCCAGGTGCTCCAAGCAATCAGTGGCTGTTGGCCACCACTGAGGCCTGCACCAAAGAAAACAACGGCAAAGGCGCTGGCGCTTTTCAACCGGAGGGACCTGACTGAGTGACTCGATGAGCCTCAAACATTGCGGTGATGCCATGCCTGCAGAGCTGTGTCAAGCCGTGAAGAAACCATCTGGCATCGCCTCTGACTCTGATGCAGCTTGGTGAACAAGTTCCGACTTCATGGATGCTGAAACGATGAGATACTCTCACCATCCCACACCATCCCTCACCATCCCACACCATCCTCCACCATTCCTCACCTATATGATCTGCTACGGTGACGAACTTTCCTTTATTGCAAGCAGCCACCTTTCAGAGGCACAATCCTTTTTTCAAACATCTCAAGGCGTTCTCTCGATTTGGAAGCGGCTGAAGTCATTCGAGGAAAAAGAAAGGGACCCAAACAATCACAGGTTGTTTCAATGTGTGGTTAACACTTGTATTTTTTGACCACTATTTTTGCACGTGTATTTTCAGGTAAACGTGAGATTCACTGATCTAAAATCATACAACCATACAACTGCAAAATAATTGAATCATTGAGCTTGAGAAAGATGTTCCATTCCTTCCGAAACCATCTCAATATTTCTCAGTGCCCTCACTCTCCAATGGCGCGCTGCTCTTCGTCTCGGGCCTCACCTCCAAACTCAGTGCCATGCAGAGCATCGTAGCCAGTTGGCCAGTTGATCATGCCGCCAGTGTTCCAAACCTCATTGCCCTTCTCAAGCAATGCAAAATCAAAGACATCCTTCACATCTGGGTCAATGGGGTTGATCTCAGCACCCTCTTCTGGCAGCTCGTACAAGACTCTCACCAACATAAAGATCTGGTCACACTCACCACAGCGGTACAAGAAACCCTCGCGGCAACGGAACCAGAGAGGAACATGCTCATTGTCACCTGTGCCTCCAGTGCACCCGACCACACGCTCGGTGTGGATGGCAGGCACCAGCACAGGGTTCTCAATGGTTCCGAAGGGGCCAATGAAAGGTGAGGACTTCAAGTACTCATAAAGCTCAATGACACCGAGGATGTTTTCTGCAGCCTCGTTCACAATGGTCAGGCCCATGTCACGGCAAAGCTGCTTGTAGGATTTCTTCGGCAAGTTCTCTGGATCCATGATGGTGCTTTCTGCACGAATCCTCCAGTACCAGTAAGCATCGATGAAGCCCAAGTTGTATGGGTTACTGGCCATCAATGACTTCACATCCTTTGGCATTGACTCGGTATTCAACTCAAAGTCCTCAGGCAGGACACGCCACCAATGGCGGTAGCCACGCCTGGCCTCCAGCTGGCATGCTGCTGGCACAGATTGCCAGACTTTGGACGGCGTCACCCGGGCCGCGGTGCCCAGGGCGCCCACAGCGCGGCGAGCCACGCCTAGCATTGCTGCCTACTCTACCGAGCACTGGAGCAGAGCAGCTGCAGCAGAGCAATCGGCGATTCTTCGTTAGGTTGAGTTGCTAACATTAACATGGTGGTTGATGATAAAGGAAATTGAAATAACCAGCAATACTGGGGGGAAATACCAACCATATGGTGGTTTCTTAAGATAGGCAACCTCAAAAATTGTTGGTTTACTACCGCAAATGATTGATATTGGATGATTTGGGGGTACTCCTGTGGCTTGGGAAGCCACCACATCCCAAGCTTACCGCGATGCGTGCTGTCGGACTTTTTTGTTGAAGCAATGATGCGAAGCCATGCTAAGAGACTTAAAAGCCCAGCGGCCTAGCGCTGGCCGGACAGCTGATGATGCCATTCTCTCCAGCTGATCTAAAGAAGTCGTTCAAATGATTCTACCAGCTGTACCCATCTTAATACACCCAAGCAAACCACATATGCACCTTAGTGTCTTTTGGAGGAGCGAAGCAAATGACATCAACTAGTCATTCCTCATTTTTCTGAGGCAAAACGGCCCCAGGTTTTCTACATCCGCAAGCTTTGTACATCCGCGACCTTTGCGCGGTAGCCGGAGGTGCGGTCAGAGCTCTTTGGAACTGCGCTTCACCTCAGATCGCGGTAGGTAAAGCCATTGGTGCAACCACCGTCATCAAAACATATTGCCCCACAATATGCCATGAGATGTTTCGTCACGGCACAATGATTCGGCCGATGCAACGAGTATTACTGGGGATGCTTTCAATACCCGGTTGGTGGCTCTGTATGTCTCCTCTCAACCGAGAAAACACCTTCCAAGAACATGTCATCCAAATCTCTCAGAATTGCGGATGAGATGATCTTTGAAGCTTTTTGAAGCTATTTCTGGCTCAAGTGCATCAACTTCAGCAGTAACCAAGGTGCCGGGCTTTACATTTCGTGGGTTTCTTCCAACCCTTTTGCAGCTTGCCCAAGTGGCCCTGGCAGGTCCCGGGCTGCACAAGTGGCTCCGAGCAAATGGTGACCCATAGATCTGGGATGCGAAGTGTTCTTCGCAGGTGAACGTGATGGCAGCCTGCTTGCAATCTTTGCAAACCCAAGGAATCCAACTGCAAGTATGGTAAAGCGGTAACAGTAGATTGGGTATCGCTATGGTTCACAAGAAAAAGGGTTTGTGTCTTTCATCTGGAGACCATTCCAATGAGGACTTTTGAGCCACAACCATGTCAGTTGTCTGTACAGTAAACTTTCTTGAACTGGGGTGTCTGCGATTCATGGCAGAGTGGCAACCAAATATGAGAAGCTGATCAAGTCAGTTGGTGCTTTCTTGCGAAATTCAATCAACACTGCTGCCTTTTCATACGTACCTTTTATACCTTTGGTCGCTTAAGCCCAATGTGACAACAGCCCCAGTGAGGTCTTGAGACTGCTTATGTACTGATGCCTGGTGACAATGATTGCTGGCTGGCTACATATGGCGGGGTACTACTCCATGAAAATCCAATAACAATATATCTACGTAAGAGTTTTAATGGAAAGCTGTCATCGACAATGAGGGAAAACATTACATCACAACGAGCTAATATGGTCCTGGCTACTGTTACCGTTCACTCACGATCATGAGCATTCACGAACGATTTTTGTCGCTTCTTTTGCTTCTCAGTGATTGTGTGATTATGATCTCGCCATTCTTAAGCATCACTCCCATGATGATCCCAATTGTGTTGCTTGGTGGACTTTGTGTTGCTTATGATTTTTGGATCTTAAGCTACAAGAGTTGGATCATGAACATGAGGAGACATGATTGTTCACGGCAACACTGTTGAGCATCATGGGCAGCATTGTATATAGTCATACGTGAACTATACACAACCATCTTGCATACCTATGTATTTTTGATATTCATTTATCTATATATACCTATATATTGATTTTATGTAGTTATATTGAAACGGTGGAGGGAACATGAAAAGCTACACACTCCATGATTCGATATAGCATCGTTGCACGCTACACTCCTGCTTCATTCTGCATGCTCAACTGCTGTTAATATCTCACATGTCGCACACGTTTTGTGCCCCGAAGTTGCTTAGTGGGTGAGCTCTGTACAACTACTAAAAAGGTCATCCTCGGAAACAGGATTAGGCCAATGCCACTTACCCGCTCAACCATTTTAGGTTGGTAAATACAGGTCATTGAGGGTTTCCTATGAATTGCCCCCAATCAGCCACACACACCCATTAATAAGGATGGGAAATAACAGGGCAAAAAGAAACACACACTCCCATCCTTACATTTTACTGGCGAAGTCGCAGAGTAGCTCCCTTTAACCGAAACTTTTTAACCAACTTGGTTTGCTTAGCAGACCAAGTTAGCTCGGCCAGTTGGGCAGTACCAGAGTCCACATAGATTTTAGCAGTTTTGGCACAAGCCCAACAGCCTTTAGCTACCGTAGCATCAAGATTGTGATGAGTAAGGAAATGATGTGTAGCACCTCCCCTACGAAGGGCATACGGAACATAACTCCCAGGTGAAAACCCGAGGTCCCTTAAAATTTCATCAAAAGTTCTACGGAAACTATTGGTTGATGAGGTCCACACTGGTCGTGATTTCTTTCTCAAGGGAAGCCTGGTGAACAACCAAAGGAGGACTTTGTCAGTGACTTGAACAACTTGGGGATTGCCAGCAGAAGTCTTTGAGGTAGGGATCACTAAGCTAGCCTTGGAACGGTCCCTGGACACCAAGAAGTGGTCTTGGGTGACAACTAAGAGTTCACTGGTACGCAGCATGCACTCGAAGTCAAGTCCCAAAAGAAAGGCCAAGCTCCACCGCTGCTTGACCACGCAGCGCGCAATCATCGCCTCAACGAGCTCCCAGGAAGCTGGGGTAGCACGCTGGGGAACATGCGATTTACTCCAGTTACGGTAGAACTGGGCGGCAATCGGAATCTTCCAAAGTAGTTGGGGGTGAAAACGCTTCAGGCCAGACAGTAAATGACCTGAGTGAGTTAAAGGTTCGCCTTCTTGAAAGTTTTGATTAATGAATTCACCAAGCATGCGATCCAGGTGAGACGACTTCAGCTCGGCAATGGTTCTTTTTCCACGGTATTGAAGAAAGCCATCAATGACATCAATGGCTTTGTGGTAGGCGCGGACAGTCTTCGGGCTCAAACCAGCATAGGCCACACGCCGCTTAGTCTTCAAATTGTCGCGAGGCATGGTCCGAGAAATTCCATCTTGAGATGGTCCACAGAGGGACCATGTAGGAATTCTGCGCGATCAGCAGGGCAGTGCCACGCCGGAGAACCCTGTTGAGTCGGCGACTGGAAGAGCGGCCTTTTGCAAGGGCTCCTCGTGCCACCATGCTGTCCACAATCAAGAACCATCGTTTGCTGAGCTTCTGAGAATTGCGACCACGGTGTTTGATCGTGGCCACGACTGCACAAAGTTTTAATTCATTGATGTGGGCCTCTTGTTTCCATGGCCGCGACATGAGTGTCTTCCATTCCCAGCGAAGCGCTGGGTAGGGTACTTCATGTTTTTCCTCTAACTCATCGGTCAGGTAAAGGTATGCCCTCAGGTCCGTTCCCCTGTAGGACACGTTGCGCCAAAGTGCCTTGAGGCGCACCTTCTCTTCGCCAGGGCGCATCACCAAGTCAAGGGCTGTGAGCTCCACTGCCATCGGCGCATTGACAATAGGAAGGGCCAAGCGGGACGTGCTCAGCTGAACGCTTCCTCCATGACAACCTTGAACATGCCCCGCTTGTTCAGCTGAGCGCGCAAGCCCTTGGCGTATGCCTTGCAAAGTCTCCAGGGATACTCCTCCTCCTTGGACGTGTCATAGACTAAGTGTCCTTGATCATCCTCTGTCACCTCGTAGGGTAACAGGTTGTCATGGCCTGGACATTCTCGAGAAACCTCGCGGGCGATCTCCTCGGAGTTGTTGCGGAATCTGAACCACTTTTCACGATCACCTCCAAAGCAGCAATGACTGCCAGCGGCATCCATGTAGCCCAGGTTGAACAGCTGCTCTGCCAACATGAAATCCCATAGCCAGCTGTTGAACGGATGCTCGGCACTGAGGTAGAGATCCTTCTCAGCACCGGACTCCAGTCGCTTCAAGGTTTTGAGGGCCATCTGATTTGACTACCGCAGCCGCACTTTCATCCCTTGCGACAACCATGGGAACCCCATCAGACGCTGCCGATCACGTACTGGTTGCGGTCCAGCTATTGCGCGGGCATTTGCCAAAGTGATGGGTCGTCCACGGGCCTTTGAAAACAACTTGCAACAAGGCGCCCAATGCTCGGCCATCAAAAGCCGGTCATCCATCAGCTCCTCCAACTTTTGTTTCCCTTCACGACTGAAAAAGTCATGGCCAAAGTTCCAGTCGTACGGCTCTTGGACGTCGATGTCACCTTGCATAGCAGCAGCTTCTGTTAACCTGCCACGCTTTCCTGCAAAGCGCTCGCCGAAGCGAGGTAACTCCCAGGCCCCAACGACGACATCTTTTGTTTCTCCTGGATATGTCGTTGCGATGGCGGAGTAGGCACTGCAAGGAGCATACTGCCACACCACACCTGGCAGGACAACCATACCTCAGCTCCTCGTCCATGGGTCCATCGCACTCCCAGCATCGTTCACCATCATGTTGTTCTGCGAAGGGCTCCGGACGGAACTTGTTGGCAATGGCGACTCCACCTCCTGTGGGTGAGGCATCTGAGCAGTAGATGTCGTCATCCAGCATTGCAGTCAGCGCTGTTCCCATCATGGCAATCATAGACATCACCATGACTACCTCATCCACAGCTCCCTGGACAGCTCCCAGGGGTCGCCCGGCCTCCAACGTCAATCGGAGCTGGGAGAAGATCTCCTGGAAGATGCTCAGCAGAGGTCTGCGAAAGCGCATGCCAAAGACGCTCT
>VSDK01025490.1:99816-161060 GCA_009767595.1 Symbiodinium kawagutii | reverse complement strand
CCCCCCCCCGCCATTCATCGAGGGCAACCAAGCAGGCTCCCAGGCCTTACAAGTTGACCTGTTTGTCTCCAGCTAACTTGTACCAGCCTGCATCGCCCTGGAGTTCACCGCCTTGAAGAGAACCTCGACGGGGAAATCCTTTTTCTTGGCACATCAGAAGGCCGCACGCCGCTTTGATGGAACTCCCTGGACAACGTCCAGGCACGAGCGGTCCATCTTCCTAAGTTCATCATAGGAGTCCAGGTAGATGACAGTGAGATCTTTGGGATCAGGCAATGCTCTCACCTTCGTCACCTCTGACTCCTCCGGCACGTGCGTCTCCTCAAACACAAGCGTCCGCACGACGGCCTGCACCACTGAGACTGCATTCACCCAACCCATGGGCACCACTGCCATGGCCGGGTAGACCTGTTTTCCTGGTGGGCCCCCCATCAGTCGACCATCAACCGTCTTGCCGAAACACATCAACCCAAGCTTCTTCTTCCTCCTGCTCAAGCAGGGTCAATTACCCCAAGTAGGGCAAATACTTGTCCCCTCCCAAGACGTGCTGTTGGCACGCATTGGTTGGGATGAAGTTCGAGATAAACCTTTGCAGGGTGCGCGTCACCCCTCCGATGGTTTTCTCCTTCTTGACAGCTGCGGCGCCGTTCAACACAAGGTTGCTTTTCAGGTCTTTGAAGACTTCAGAGCCCTCCACTGGCACCATGAGTCCACGAGCGTAGGCCGCAGTCACTATAGCATCCCATTCTCCTTGCGTGGCCCGCACCCGGCTTCGAGGTGGACGCGCTGGCCATTCATGCAAGGGTAGCAAGCACGCCTTGGGGTCTGAGAACTTCTCCCTCAGGATAGGCGGGAGATAGTTGGCCACAGGCTGCACTGCGGCCTCACCTATCTTTGGCCAAACAAGTATGACCTGCTCCGCCTTCAGTTCCTCCAACGCCATGATTGGCTCGCCACCGTAGTCGAACTTAGCCTCCACCAAGTTGGCACGAGCAGTTGTGAAATCCGGGCTCAACTTGTCCACTGACATCAAATCCCGGACTCGTCCTTCCAACACCCGCAAGGAATGCCATTGAGCTCGCGTGAGAGGTCCTGGCTCGGGTGGACGATACCCGGTCGCTTCCTTCCCTCCAAGGAACAAGTAATTCAAGGTGGTGTACATCAACTTGAGGGCGGTGCAAAGATCAGGTTCACGTGGGTACAGTGGATCCAGCGCTCGCACATCTAGTGGGAGTACATCATCTCCTCGAGGTTTAGGGTGAGTCACCCCGGGGGGCACAATGGTCTCCTCAGGCTGCCGCGCGAGTCTCCCAAACAAGGTGTTCATATCCCCAGCAACCATCCAAAGCTGTGACAGCAAGTCCACTGGAGGCCTCTCCTTCGCAAGCAACTCCTTCCATCGCTCACGCCAGCCAGACCTGATACGCTTCCGTTGCGCAGCCTTCACTCTCTCCTTCAAGGTCTCCGGATCTTCTACTCCGGGTCTCCCTTCTCCTTCTCCTTCGACTTGTTCTTGCCTTTGCCCTTGTCCGCTCCCTTCGCTCCTCGACCTTTGCCTTTTTGGTCCCCTTTTTGGTTCCGGTACGGCTCCCGACCGTAGCTCTTGACCCTCTGGTCCAGGAGATATTCCTTCGCCAGGTAAACCTCTTCGGAGTGGTCCAATAAGGAGCTTCCCTCGGGGGCTACTAGTTCTAAGAACTGAGCCGAACTCCAGTGCCCCTCCACCGTAACTCGCTCTAACGCCTTGATGCGCTGAGCGGTGATGTCCGCCGCCCGCCCCGGCATTCGCTTGGCCAAGACGTCCAAGATCTGACATAATGTCTTCACCTCTCTTCCGCTGCGCACTCCCAGCCGGTTTCCCATCATCGGCATCATCACCGTCTGGAAGTACAGGGATGCCGCCGGCGGAACGCTCTGCATCTCCACGAAGTTCGCCCCCACCGAGCCCAGTGATGACTCTCTCCCCATCTTCCTTAGGAGGCGTGCTCCTAGTCGTCCCGGGTGCTTTGCTGCGTATTCCTGTAGTCGCAGTTGGGTCATCTTGGTTTGCTGGGTGGGGGCATCGCGAAAAACTGACTTCTCGCTGTCATCTGATTCAGCCTCACCGCCTTGGAAAAGTCCTCGATCCTGCTTCTCGCCCTTCTTGGCGGTCTTTTTCTCATCCTGCTTGGAATCCTGTCCAAACAGGTTGTCACCATCCTCTTCAGATGAACTGGAAGACGAGGTGTCACGACGTCTCTTCTTCTCCTTGGCCTTCTTCCTGTCCTTAGCAGATCCAGCGGCCGGTCCATCATCGTCCTTGTCCTTTCTCGCCTTCTTCTTCTCCTTCTTGGTTCCACTCTCCTTCTCGGAGGTCCGTTTCTTGGCTCCTGAGCCAGTGACTTTCTCCTTGTTCTCTTTCTTCTTCTTCTTCTCCTTCTTTCCAGCAGCTTTGCCTGCCTTCATGCCCGACTTGCGAGCTTTCTCACGCTCCTCAGCTTCCTTCAGCTCTTGACGAAGCTTGGCAATCTTGTCACCGATCTTCTCAGATGAGCTCCCTGTATCGGAACTCCCTTCTTCTGATTCCTCTACCACGGCGGCAATCCATGGTAGGTCACCATCGCCCTTGTTGACGTTGGCCTCCAGGCGCATCATCTCGTCGAAGTAGGGCTTCGTAGATGTCTTACATGGTCTGCTGAAAGCCCAACCTGGAGACTGCGAAGTAACATCCGAAGGCGTCAGCATCCGAAACTTCTCGCAGTGGATGACATTGCTTCCCTTTTTCTTGAACTCGCACAGGTTCGAAGGCCCATCGCAGAAGTGGTAGTAGGCCCGCTTACTCAAGCCTTTGCCTGGTCCTTCCGTTGCGCACCACCAATAGTGGGAGTCAGAGGCGCAGATGTACTTCCCCAGGGACCATCAGGGCCAGTCTCCACCGGCTCGAGGACCAAGATGAGGATCGTCCCCTGGGTGTGATCCCTTACCGCTGCCTCAAACACTTGGTCCTTGCGAAACCTGTGACTGAACCAACGGTTTCGATCCAGGTCACTCCCCAACCATGTCATGGTTGGGGGTCGAAGTTGCCTTGAGCTTGAAAAGCTACACACTCCATGATTCGGTGTAGCATCGTTGCATGCTACACTCATGCTTCATTCTGCATGCTCAACTGCTTTCAATGCACATCTAAATAGATATACATGAATATGTATACATGTCATAAGTGTATATTAAATCGCCTTATTGGATCATGGTTAATTGATTAACCATCATTTGACCATCCAACGTTGACACTCAACCGCTCGCCTTGTTGGGTTCCCAGCCCCAGGTGCACTCAGCAAAGGTGCGAGCGATTCGAGCTGCAGCATGACCAAGAAAAATGGTGGGCGAAAGGCTTGATGTGAAAATATGTTGAGTGTGCTGTGCAAATGTCATCTGATGTCATCTGATGTCATCTGACGTCATCTGACGTGGTCAAATGTTTAGTGCTGATGTTTGCTGTTGTTGATGTGATGCTTGTTGGACCAGCCATAGATACTCCGGGGAAGATTGGACATATACAAGCATGAGAAACTCGTAACTCGAACCATCTGCGAAACCTAATGTCGGAAACTTCAACCCCTAGCAGCATCTGCGCAGCCTCACAACTGGAAGCATCAAACTTGGCTGGCCGCCAATACCTTGGACAGTTCCAACACAGCGAGAACGCAGAGAGACGCGTGGTGAAAGCGTTCTCAACTTGGAAAGCTGTTGTTATGCTACAGTTTTGTTTCTGTAAGTTTGGCATTGCACGCGCTGTTCGCTATGCCATACACCAGAAAACCAGAAAACGCACGTATGGCACATCCCGGCCACGGTTGGAGATTGAGGGTACCACTTTCCATCCTGAAATGATCATATTTGATAGAAGAAAATTACCAGCTTCAGTGTGATTTTACACCGTTTAGAGGAACAGAATTCACCAAGCGCTTTTATCGCCAGCCGAAGCCGCCGCTGCGGGCTGTGATTCCACACCAAATGTGCACATTGATGGACCGGCCAGGATGGGCGGTCACCTGATGATACCTCGAGCAGGTTGGAGTTGTTGCTACAAAAAGATCTCTCTCCGTACTGCAGTGGTCAAATCAACAGTCTGAAAGGTTAAACCCACAATTTAATGATCATGGCTCATGTTTACAGCTGATCCGAGCCCATTCTATTACTGGAACGAAAGACCTTTCTACACTTGGAACAACTGCCGATGCTTCACTGAACCACGTGGCCGATACTTCACTGAACCACGTGGCAAGAGCTCCCAAGGCTGCTGCCATTGGTACGGAATATACAAACCTCAGCAGAAACACAGCGCGACACAGCGCCGCTTCAGCTGCACTGTCGCCAGGGAGCAATCGCCGGGCTTCAAATCGGCATAGCTCCATTTCACCTCCTTCCAGCCAGGGTACCTGTGGCTACACGTGGCACCAAGGACACCACCAAGACCTGTGCGAGTTCGCACCCTGCCCGACTGTCACCCACAAACACATGACCACAAGAATCCACCATGTCATTGTGCGCATCTTCTAGGAGCAACAAAAAAATCCAGGGGTGTCTGCCAGTGATCTCTGCCACTTGGGGTCACCTTTTGTTACCTTGCCCAGTTTGTGTCGGGTTCATTCTGAGCGCACTTGACGAGGTCCATTCGATCTACATCAATCCGGCCCATGAAGGCACCGTAGCCAGGAAGGGACCTCCCAGTGTCGGGTGGCACCCACTGCAACTTTTTTTTGGTTGCGCAACCATCCAAGGGAAACCAACCAACTAGCGTGTATATATGTATATATTTATAGATAAATAAATATATATATATATATATATATCAACCATCCCAAATATTTTCAATTTTGGGGGGAATACAAAAAACATGTGTTAAAAACACCAACTAGTGTGTATATGTAGTGTTTGGACTCGAATCGCTACTTGTCAAAGCCCTGTCCAAGATCGTAGCGGGTATGATGAATGATGGTGGGGACTCGCTTTTCAGTCGGACCTGCTCGCTTTTGGGGGGGTTCACTCCTTCTCTTAAACCAATGATTGCACGAATAAAAATAATCATCCATACTCTTGTCGCGAACTCATATGATATATGATATATGCAATAAATGCTTATGCAACCCCTTGTAGCAGAGAGAGACCCAGAGATAAAGCAAAGAAACAGCCCCCAGATGCAAGTTAGTGAACAAAGCTCAAATCCTCAAGACTCTTTTGGCCATCTCTCTCTCTCTCTCTCTCTGCAAGACTATCAGTTGGATTTCTACAACCCTCAGAACCCAGGCGCAACCCCAGCACCGTGCTCTGACTTTTTCCACATGAAAAGCGCAGAGGAACCGTTGCCACTGAAGATGACTTTGGTTCCAAGTGCTGAGCAGTGTCCGAAACTCATCGGCCCCGAAATCTCCAGAT
Organism: Symbiodinium kawagutii; assembly: GCA_009767595.1. Classification (NCBI taxonomy): domain Eukaryota; class Dinophyceae; order Suessiales; family Symbiodiniaceae; genus Symbiodinium; species Symbiodinium kawagutii. The sequence continues at coordinate 155,645 of VSDK01025490.1, read as the reverse complement.
CTGGTTGGATAACAGTGGTTGATCATGCTTGACTATGTTGATCTATGTGGATCTATTCATCCACTCTCAAATCTTACTGGTGACATTAGTGGGTACCAGGTCTATTGAGAGCTGCCACTACTCAATCGGAGCTGATATATCAACAATTGAATGTGCCATAGTGGCTACGTTGCACCGCTCAAAGAAGTGGTGAAGTGGGGATCCATGGTGAGTGCTGTGAATGGGATCACTTCTGTGCTTTCCAACCCACGTTTTTCGAATCTTCCCATGCCGAGCTTCTCGCTCCTCGCCGTTCCAATAGCCGACCAACTCGTCTCTCCGAAGCGGCGAGTTGTTCGGTTACTGGAGCGGGGAGAAGCGAGACACTCGGGGCAGATCCCATCACTCACCGCAGTCACCACAGTAGCTACAAGGTCCTCAACTGAACATGGCTAGATGTCATGTTCACTTTAATGTCACTTCTATGCTACACATTTCACAGTTGTTTCAAATGTTTCAAAGGGTGAGTTGTTTCATTCAAAGTGTGGCTGCCAGTGGCGATGGACACCTCCCAGCGTCTCAGAGCGATTTCGCAAAGTCGTGGAATTCGGCCGCAGCGCCCTTGGCCGCGGCCGTCAGCATCTGCATGTCGCTCCCCACGGCCACAAAGGAACAGCCACACCTGGGCAGTGCCGGGGCGTGCCATGGGGGGCGTGCCATGGCGGGTGAACTTCCATAGGTTGACCTGGCAGATGTGTAACCAAAGCCATTTGTTTACCCGAGTTTGCCATGTTATGCCATGCTGGTTACTGAAAATGATTGCAAACACTTGCTCTCGGAAAATCTTGACGGTCTGGCAGCATAGATCATTCTTGCAGTTTTGCTTTTAGGGAAAATTGCTAAGCTTCAAGGAGTAAAGCAGCAAGCACATGTACCGCCAACAGTCACCTGGACTTGAAAGCACCAAGTAAGTGGACAAAGTGGTTCACCGGATATTGAAGACATTGAAGGAAACTAATGAATACTAATGGCAAGGATAGTAAAGGTGATGATAGTGATGGAGATAGTTGTGACAGTGGTGAGATGCTTGCGCTGCATCTGGATGCCAGCACGCGAGGTCATTGGGGTGCCGGCTTTAAGGCCCATTTCGCATCATCCTTGTTGGCTGTCAGAAATCCCGCAGCCTGGGACACGGCGTGGCTGGCTGGGCCCATGCAACACACTGCTGCTGCTCATCCCGGATATGACGTCCGGAGCTTGGGAAATCTGAAATGGGTACTGGCCAAAGATGGATAGCGACCCACAACCTAAGATGAACATTGATTAGAAGGATTTGGGGGGAACCAATCAATCCGAACATCCAAGTGGTGTGATCCACTTCACTTTTACCATACAAAACATATAAAAACGCGACCTAGCTTGCTACGACCAGCTACCTAAGCCTCCCATCGTCCTTTTGCCCGCAGGGCCTTGCCAGTGGCCACGATCCTTTGAAAGGCTCGCTCGATGGTCGCCTTCACCTCCGGATGCTGCGGTTGTCCAATGAAGCCTCAGCGCTGTGCGGATGCTGTGGGGGTGACTACACCGAAGGGATGTGTGTTCAACAAATATATAGACAGCTACTGATGCTAACTACGCAAGGCATACACAAAATGATTGATTACCCCCCTATATAGTCATTGGTCATTTCAGTCCCTTGTCATTGCTGATGATTCGCTGTTGTGAATCATGATGAACCATGGTCGTACCGTTGTAGCACTATTCCCCATTATCATTACCCCGACCAATCCTGAGCAGTAGATTCCCCCACTGATCCCTTACCAAATCTAACCATAAGACTCCCTACTAATCCCCTACCTACTAATCCCCTACTAATCCCCCACTAATCCCCTACTAATCCCTAGATTCTCCAGCTTGTTACCATCATCACCCGATCATTCACCCCCTGATCACCGAGCCACCCATGGAGGCGCTCAAGTCGCTGGGCCCTACGAAGAGCGCATCCACGCCATCCACTGCAGCGATGGCCTGACCACGGAGGTGTGGGAAGCGTCCGATGGGGGTTACCCCCTGGTGGTGAGAATCTGGTGGTTGATCATGGTGCTTCATGATACTGGTGAAGGTGAACATGATGATGCAGCGTTGATGGCTGGTGATGGTTAATTGATGGTTGGTGATGGTTCATTGATGGTTGGTGATGGTCTATGATAAATGGTCAGCCTAGGGCTTGCAGCCAACGTTGAATGATGGTTCATGATGGTTATAATGATGGTTGTAATGACGATGCTTGCAATCATGCTTGATGCGAATTGGTACCTGGTACCGCGGATCCATGATGATCGGATTCCTGCAAACATCATCAAAGATCATTGACAAAACGGAAGAACCAAGGTTAACGATATTTAACTATGCTTATAGATAGTTCATAATTGTTACTTATGAGGAATCATGGTTAATCATGACCGGTGATGGTTGTCCGCAAATTTGATCCTGAATTCAGTGGAACCCTGAGTGAAATGACTAGTTCTGATCAAATGTTGCTGTGTACCCGCTGTACCACCCCCTTAGTAACCAACTGAACTTGAATGTCAATCACACAACATCACACAACCCGTGTCCGCTTAAGACTTGTACTGCGAAATCCACCATTTACAAACCAACCCATGTTCCCTTGAAGGCTACCCGCAATGGCATCACCAGCAGCCCAAGGGGTCGGAAGATGTTTTTGCCCCCACTTCGCCCCAAGTTACTGCCCAGTGTTTGTGTCAAAGATATCTGGTGACGCTTGTGCTGGCTACCCATTTCCCTCTCTGGGGGGATTTCTCTGAACCCACCTGCCACCATGGCTGTCAACTCCCATCATGGCACCTCGATGTTGTCGACTGCCTCGGCATCTCTGCGAAGCGAGAAGGACCCGGGCCCCGAAGTCCGTTGTTTCACCCTTGGGGGTTCCTCTCGCAGCCAGCCTCCACGGTCTCAATCTGCATGATGTTACCTGGGTGAGCCGCAACATGGCGCAACATGGCGCAACACCAACACTTCGGTGGTGAGAGCCGGTTGTGATCTCCAAGAAAGGGACAGGCGAACCCAACTGCAAAATTATCTTGTTACTATCTGTTGTTATCTGGCTGTTGGCAACGCCCTATCATCAAACACTCACTGGATGTGGTAGAATCCAAATTCCATTCGTTAGTCTTCAAAGATTGATGACCGACCACCAACTCAATAGAACACATATCCCAATATAATCTGGTGGATGGCCCACTGGCCATAATCAAAATTGATGATGGGCATTGGGTGTAGTACCATTCCCGTTCGAAATCTTAGTTGAGTCATTCCAACCATCCCAAAACATATCCATTGGCCATTGCCAATACTTGATCCTAAGATTAGATGGTTATTCATATGGCTGTGGGTCAAAACCCTGTACCCCTGGTTCCCCCACTATTAACCATTGTTTTCCTTATCATTGTTGGTTATTATTATTATCCCTTACTATTGGTTGGTTAATATTGACCCATAGCCATATGCCAAAAGTTGGCGTAGCCACTGGTCATGGCTTTGGGATAGCTTCACAGCCAGGGCTATGTACGTCGGCCTTGATCCACGCCAAGGTGCAGATTTGTCCAGCGGCCTCCTGAGCAATGGATATCCAACTTTGTTGATGCTGTGATTGAAGCAGAAAGCATGTTCAATAAGCACTATGCACATGTTTATATATATACCTACATAGACATGTATTGATATACAATACTGTATGCATATATGTATGTATATGTCTAAATAAATATATACTATATGCATACGCACATTCAAAATTAAAACATGTATTCAAAACGCTAGGAATGCCTCGTTGTAACTTGAGCTATCCCTGCCGATCCCACTTCAGGATGATCATTGGATTTCCAAAAGTCTGAAGGAACTCGAGAAACGGACGAACTTTGTCACCTGAAACAAAATGGGAAATAAGAATAAAGATGATTGAATTTACAAATGACACTAGAATTGACAGGGGAAATATGACACTAGCAAATACTGTCAAATGAGATAATTTACATGACACTAGACAGTACGTGCCAAAACCAACATTGCAAAACTCCCCATGAGCACGGAGGCTCTGGAAACAAAAAGACTGCTCACAATCACACCTGGAATGGAACTCAGTGGAGCTGGGATTGTCTATATTACAGATCACGGGGTGGTCACACCATGTCACACTCCACGGCAAATGCACTCACAATACTCGTGACAGAAATTTTTACAGGGGGAATGACTGCCTATCCCTCACTTGATTTTGACAAGTTGCATTTCACTCATATCTCAACCCAACGGGTCCCTGCAATTTTTTTTAAGCGTTACAATGTGTCGTGTTTCCCCTCTGCAGAACTGATATGGGGGTGGAGTGTCGGAGTACCCACGACTCGAAGTTCAGCTTTTGCAACCACCAACTGTGAATCAGTGACCCCTCCGCGGTGCCTTGTAGTAGTGCGGGTTCTGTGCTCCGTAGTTGTTCATGCGGGCCAAGCTCATGACCTCACGAGGTGCATCACCAACAACCACGACCACAACAGCAGGGGCCCAACATGGCACCCCAAGTTGGTGAAACCGTTGGTCCCTCGTGGCGTCACCCATAGGTCAGAATGCCGCGGCGTTGGTTGAATCTTGTGCTTGGGTTTGATCATATCAGGTTTTGATGCTTATATGTATGCATCATCTATTTCCATATGCATATGTGCAAAGTATAATAGATATATCTATATACTACATACATACAACGTATGGATGTTGTTCCTTCTTCACTGTAAAAAAGGAATGCAACATGTGCCATGTGTCGCTTTTTTGGGCATCCGATGGCATGGAGCTCATGGCATGGAGCCCTTGGTATCCCATGGAGAGCAATCTCTGGTAGCATCTCAGCCTCAAAAGTCACGGCCGCAACAGCGAGACGTCAGCCTGACCTGTTGCAGCTCTTCGTCCAGCATCAGATCTGCACCGAGGTCGGAGCCGCAGTGAGGGCAGAGGCCATCGCCCAGCAGGTGCTGCTCCACTGCGTCGCTGGGTTCGTGAAAGGCTGGCGCCAGTGGTGGCAACATGGCCAAACGCTGCTGGTAGGCCATGACCGCTTGAATCGCTCGCAAGGCTTGAGAACGGCGCTGGGGGTCGCTTAGTTCAGGATGCCAGAAACGAATCAGCAGGACAATACGAATGGATGAACTCAGGTTCCTCACCTGATGCTCGAAAGAGTCATCGAAGATCAGCACTTCGTTTTCCTGCCAGCGCCGCCATTCTCCGCCCACGCAGATACCGCACTGTGGCCAGGGCTCTGCATCTGCAGCAGCTTCTGCCGGAACGACCAATCCCAGGTGTGCTGTCAAGCGATGATTGGCTCGGGCGCAGTGTGGCGCCACTTCAGTGCCCGGTGCCAAAGCAGACAGAATCACTTCGCCCGCACCTGCCTCTGCCAAGGCAACCGCATCTGGTAGAAGGTTCCGCATGATGTCCACCAGCGGAGTGCAGAGCTCCTCGCTCTGCCCAGAGCCATGGAGCACCACCTCGTGCCATGCGCCTTTGGCGACAGCCTCACCGTCATGGGAGCCCGACAGGCGGTGATCGCCGCCCACCGGCGCCCAGGGAGCTTGAGGCCCATCTTCATGACGAAGCAATGGTACAAGGACCTCTTGGAGGTGCCGTTGGATCAGTGGGGACAGTCGTTCCAACTCCTTGACCCATGGAAAATCATTAGAATCGGTGTCCCACCACGGCTGAGATGACAGGTGTCTCAGAAAGGCCGAGGGCCGTTGCCTCGGATCTCGCCAAACGTCGCCCTCCACGATGGCATCGGCCACAGCCTGCTGCAAGGCCTCCAGGTCTTTGGCCTCCTCCAGGGCGAGGCAAAGCGCCACATGCGCCTGGCGCGAGTCTGGGTCGGCAGCCACCGCACGTCTCAGGTACGCAATGGCGTTGTCTGGATCGTGCTCCGCCAAAAACAGCCGACGCCTGGCTGCCAGGCGCCCAGTTACTCCGTTTTCCTCGAGGCCGGCGCGAAACTTCGGTAGAAACTCCTCGCGGTCTCCCTTGAAGAAGGCCCTCACTCCATCTGCCCATGCCATGAACCATCGGCAAGTTCCGGGAGGACAATCTTTCTTGTTGGATCCTGTTGGATTCTGTTGGATTCTCCGGCAGATTCTGTTGCTATTGTGTCGGCTGCTTCACATGTTACCCAAACATACCCAAACCGACATGATTTTCCTGCTGCAGCTTGACTATGTCACGTATACCCTGAGACCCCATGTGGTAACCACAACGTATCATTGGCATTGACAGATCTGATGTCCGTCCTATACTGTGCGCATCGTTTTGCTAGTATCGCATGTTGCTTTGTCACTCATATCCCCTAAACATTGGCTGCTGAACCTACCAAATATCCACATTCATCATTTTTCCTCTTTGCTATGACCTTTTCAAGCAGCTTGATACATTCACCATGCGGTCATGTCCATTGCAGCAGCATCCCCATCATCACAATGTGGCTCCAGTGAGCTATAGGTTTGTTTATAATCAAATGCAACTCGCTCAGGTAGCTCATGTCAGGTAATACCAGTTGTCGTCATTCCACAATTCAGCTCACCATACCAGTGATCATGACAAATCATCACATCAATCTGTGAGTGGTCGGTCATTACACTAGCTGACTGATATTCAAAGAGTTGGTCAGCATTCACCGCCATCAGTTCTTTCATCACTTCCCATGACCAACGACATCCTTCCCCACATGCCATTAGCACCGAGAGCCCCCACTCCACGGATACCACCCAAGCTGGGATAGCGAGTCGCCTGGCGCAGCAGCCGCGTTTGCAGGTGACTGAGGCTATACTGGAGGTAACTGCTTCAGGATTAAGAGATCAAATTTGGATCCCAGCTTTGTTGTACAAATATCTATTGAATTGTGCAGCCAACAATTTATAAAAAAAGGCTATAATATGCTATAATAATCATTTAAAAAAAGCTAACCATGACCGACAACCTACCCTGGGTCAACGTTACGGACAGCGCTATATAGAGTATGAGGGGGACATGACTGGCCAATAGGGAGACCGTCTACTTGGCCTTCAAATTTGGGGTTTTCTCGAGCCATAGGGAACCCGTAAAACTGGTTGGCTTACTACTATAAATGATTAATATAGGACCATTTGGCCCCCCCCTATTTCGAGAAACACCCATTTGATGATTTCCAGGTCTGCCAAAGAGATTCTCTAATGTAAAGGGGAAACTCCAGCAACATCGTTCATGCTTTCTGAGCCATTGGAGGTACGCATGTGGTCAATGTGTCTGAGGCAGAACATCACAAATACGTTTTCGCTTGATCATCTTTTCCTGAAACTAATCTTCAGAATCTTGGATTGTTGAGGAACCTTCCAGCCAGCATGAACCTTCGTCGTGTGACCACGCGTGAGCTCAATTCTTGGGGTGACAAATTTGCTGATTTGCATCTGGTCCAAGGAAACAATTGCATCAAGCTTCCCAGGACTTGGAAGACTTGCAACAACGGGCAACCCCATGCACCAACATCACACGGCCACCTTTCCCCATGGCACCTGAACCGCCTCTTGCGCTTGCTCAGGGGTATTGATCCATGGGAAGATTAAACCTTGGTACATCTTGGTACCAGGTACAGTGGCTGGCAGGAACTGGCGTGTTCAACTGACCTCCATCTAAGTTCTGCTTGTACCCTCAACTCAGCTTGATCCTGATCAATATGACGGAGCTATCCTTTGGCTGTACATTTTGATGACTATTGCTTAACCAGTTTTGGCCACTATCAATCACCATCAACCACCATCAACCATGGTGAATTCACCCTTGGGCAACCAGGGGTTCCCTGTTGACCATAGCGATGATGCCATGAAGCTGCAACGCCGAGCTGATCACACTGTTCTTTCAAAGCATCGCACCGCTGGCAGTCACACTCACTAACTCTGTCGCCGTCAACGGTTGCCAAGGTTATTACTACTGTAATGTACACATGTGTATATGATATAGTATAAAAACACATACAGATACATATATATATTCTTAAAGACATTTCATATGTGCATAAATATATATATATGTATCTATCTATCTATCTATCTACCTATCTATCTATCTATCTATCTATCTATCTATCTATCTATCTATCTATCTATCTATCTATCTATCTATCTATCTATCTATCTATCTATCTACAGACATACTATGCTGTAATGTCGGTCACCTTTTTGTTCCACCAACGGCATCGGTGTGTGGCGTCGCCCATGGTAGCGCTGAGATCCCCAGCTTTGGGCGCCCAGATCCAGGACCCGCTTCACCACCACGGGCTCCGCCCAGGGCACGCGCACCACGGGCTCCGCTGCGCCATGCTGAGAGGCCTCCGCGCCAGGTGGTCGTCACTGGTGGTCGAGTCGGGTGGTCATGGGAGGATTCCTTGAAAGCAACCGGCATGGATTCCTAGCAGACTTTCTGTCATGAAAATGGTGAACTAGATCTATCTAGATCTCATGCCAGACTGTTCTGGCCTGTGGTTTCGGCTCAGAATGGCAGTTCCTCTGGTGGGCATGGATCAAAACCCTATCCTGGGATCGGAACTATTCTGCACTCCCTATTCTGGGATCAAAACTCTCCAATTCTGGTGGTATCAAGTGGCCCATGACCATCCCATGACTATGAGTTCCCAGGTGACATCTTTTCCAGGCAGTTCAGGGCAGGCCTGCAGTTGGAGCAGAACATCATTCAACTCGTTGGGTGAGTGCTCCATATCGATCACGAACCAATCCTGCGATCGAAGATCCTATCCACCAGCCAAACAACCAACATCCCTCCAACTCAAGTTGAGCCTGAAGCCAAGCCATGATCTCAACCTGTAAGTTTCACAACACCTGCCCCAGAAAGTGCCATGCCCACTTTCGCTCTCCATCCCAGAGACGTGGGACAACATCTCCGCCACCAACCTCGATAAAAACCAGGCGCAAGGGTCTCTGGCTCGCAACACCACAACAACAACGACGACGACGACGACGACGGCCACGACAACAACGACGAGGACTACGACGACCAGGACGGCAACACTCAACTTCCGGAAGGATGGTACGAGGTGTATGGTGGCCAAAGATGATACAAACCAGTTGGTGATAAATGTGTACATACATATGTATGTGTATATATATATAGATAGATAGATAGATAGATAGATAGATAGATAGATAGATATAAAGATATATTTGTAAATGTGTGTTGTGTGTATGCTTTGGTCCAAGAACTTCAATCATGGCACTCTTCCCACGGATTGTCACTCTGATTGGTGCCCCCACGTGTTACGCAGTCCGGTCCACAGACCAATCTGCTTGCGGTCGGTTTTCATCACCTGAAGCAGATTCGTCTCTTGATCCACCAAATTCAAGAGATAGAAATAAAGAGAACCAGCTCAGTACCCAAAAATAAAGTGGAGTATTCTACTCATTCTCTACTCATTTTACTCCCTTGTTTCTATTGATCCCAAAAGCTATTGATTCTACTACTCATTCTATACGACTCAATCATTACTGCTCAACTGCCCATTCAGTCTGTTGAATGTGAATCCCCGTCCCTCTGAGATCCAGGCCTCTTTGAAGACATTTTGGCGCACCTCGCTACTCCACCAGGGGAAGCAACCGGCACTGAGGTGACTTGGCACGTGCAGATTCTGAACCTCGTTGAACCTTTGGTATTCAATTGCATTGACCATTCAATGATTATTATCAACACTTAGTGTCAACACAAGTGTTCCAGTTATGTTTGATTAACACCAACATTGAATCCAGTTATTGTCAATTATCGACAATTATCCTTAATTATCCACAATTCATGTTAATTCACTGGAAGAATCGATGCTTATTATCAACCACTAGTGTTCAAAGCAGGAAAAAGCGATCGTTGCAAGCTGAGATTGTAAGGACTACGAACCTATGATTTGGCACTGACCGCCAAAGCTTCCCCGTAGGGATGGTTGAAAGCGCTAGTCAAATTCGATAAGGCCTGTCCGAGACAGATAGATAGGTAGATGGATAGATGGATAGGAGAGGATAGATGGATGGATAGACGAAACACGCAAAGGAAGACCGATTGAAACTAAAAAGTAGATCTTTTGCAAAGCGAAACAAATCAAGCAGAAATCATATGCGGCGTCTTTGACATCACCTGAGAACACAGCTTCCCCCCGTTCCACAGGTGCCCCACTTTGCTTGGATCTGAGAAATGGCGATGGCAGCCCAGGAAAGTCGCCTAGCAGCCACCGCAGTTGATGCTTTGTTCTACTTCAAACAGGAATTCTTGACCAACGTTAAAAGTTTCTTATTGAACCATTCTTAACCAATTCTTATACAAATTGTTTTAGCTTTATTAACCAACAGGGTTTATCACAGTAACAAACAAGAACATGAAGATCATGAAGAACAGCAAGATCAGTTCACGGGGATCCATCGGTGGCACCGCTTGGAGATGATTGGAGACCATTTCTGATCACGAATTGCAAGGCGCTGCAGTGCGGGAAAAGGTCGTTATGAACATAGCGAAGTAGGGGAAGCATATTTGGGCACAACGGCACGACATATTTATTTCTGACTTGTCCGTGCTGATGTCCAGCTGGTAGAGAAGAATCACGCGCTAAATGCATACAGTAGGCATGTGTATGTGTATTTGATCATGAACTCAAGTGTCTAGTTATGCATACAGGCAAGGGCAAGAATTGATTGCATCTACCAGAATCAACCAACAATTGGGAGATTGCAGTTCAACCTTGCCAATGTCGGACTGCGCCTGTGGTCAAAGCAGTGCGTTCGTGTGCTTGTGTGTGTGTGTGTGTCTTTGAGTTGCCCTATTTTTGAATCGCAACACGTCTGCCTACAACCACACATGTTTACTTGAATACATAAACATATCACGTGTCGATAGATTATCAAAGATAGATAGATCATTCCAGGTGTTAGATAGGCGACCAAATACACAGGTGACCACGAATTCCAGGGATCCACAACAAACAAAGACAAAGCGCTCTAGTAAAGAGCTCCTGCATTGCACTCCGTCTATGACAAATGCTAACAAGCTGCGTGTAACGAACGATGTCACGTGCCTGAATGATATGTCCCAATTCAACTACATGGCTAGGGGTCAATATTAAGCATCCAAAAAATGGATAGGTGAACATCCCAACAAAGACTAGCTTGGTCGTTTGTGGGATGTTGTCCCGAGGCACAGGGTAATGAACCACAACCATTCAATGAACATCTGAGAGTAGGGAAGCCGCGCCATGTGTCCCTTCCTTGGACCCAACAAAGGCCCACGTCATCCACTTCCACAGCACCTTCCCAGCAATCGCCACGCTTCTTTGGCGGGCAAATCGTGCGGCCAACATCACCTCAGAGCCCCACAAACAGGACCCCTGTCGGCACCATTGCAGACATTTGCCCATAGATGGTTGCTTCAGAATTGGGAATGGTGAATGATACACAACTGGATGCCCATTCGTTCACAGTCGGACCACGATTTGCTCAGGCAATGGCTTCACAACAGAATCCACAGCGGGCAAACAAGCACGAGGACGTGCAGGCAATGCCCCAGTGATGTCCAAGTGACGAGGCTAAATTGTGCCTTGATATGTAAAGATGTTGTGCGTTCTATTTGTCTATATGCATGTGTGCATGTATACGCATACACTGAATGTACCTGGTTTCATAAAAGTATATGCGTATAGAGATATATCTCAATAGATGCATATATACACCTACATTTGCCTACCTGATGTGAACAAGAATGTGATGATCCAACGTGATGGACATCTTCCATCAAGCTCGCCTCATTGTCAGAGTGTCCTGGCTTTGATCAATGCCAATAGAGTTCCCAATGGGGGGTTGCCAATCCTTACCACGGGCAACTGCCTGTAATTACTGCCAATTAGCATAACCAGTTGACCAATGATGAGTATCAACAAATACAGGCTAGGCTGTATCCATGATCAAGATTGATCAAGTATTATCAGAGGTTACGTGGAGTTACATGGGGTTGCCGCGTTGCCATTGATTGTCATCAATAATTTGTGAATCATCCCCAACCAATAGCGGATAGAGTTGCCAAGAAGGGCTTCTCGTGGCGATATGAGCCAAGCTGCGGACAGATCTCCACAGTGAAACAGCAGTGATACTCAACTGGGCACATCAACCAGCTGGGTGATGCAGGGCCCAACCTCAAGGGCCCACATTCTGTCATGAACCCATGCAATTGAAGGAGTAAAGCTGCCTGTCGAGGTCTGTGTCCACCCAACCGAAGCGGTTCTTCTTGCTGTTTGGAAAGGCCTCGTAGCACGAGAATGGCTGGAGCAAGACACACCTCCAAGGTTCACGTATGGCTGTAGATCAAAAGCAACAGCTGTCCTGGTTCATGTCAAAGAAAAATCGCTCTTGGAATCCTCAACTACCCAAATAATAGCTGATGTTTAGATATCTTTAGCATGACCAACCCAAGATCCACTTGTGTACAATTCTTCACCTGTCCCTTGGGTCAGCCCAACTGATCCCAGGCCGTTGAAGTCCACTTTACCCCTCAGATACTGCACCTCAAAGTCCTTCTTGTAAGATGGATGCATGAAAATGAAGCGCTTCTCGCCAGCTATCATGCAATTGATGTTGTCCTGGACAGCTGAAGCACAGCTGCTGTTGAGCTGCATATGATGCTGTCTTAGCCATGCAAAATGCCACATCCTATGTGAGGTGAAGTGCCAAAACTCATCCAAAACTCATTTGATAGTCCGGTTTGGTCCGGAAGAACCACGCTTCAGTGTATCGGGGCACCCCTTTTCACTGGGGTAACCTCTATCGCCCCTTCGTCCTGGTCATCATAGTGGACCTCGGCCAAAAATGTTTCGAGCCCCTGAAATGTTTGGATCGCATAGGATTCCCAACAGACCACCAGTGAGCACCCGGAAATGTCTCACTCACAATCTGTCTAATCTTTTCCGTGACACTTTTGCGACCCAATCCCGCCTCCCCACAAGCTACTTCAGAACCAACACAAGAAGAATGTCTTCTAAAACCCATAGTGCCATACTATATGAAGCATCGGTCAATACCAAATACCAGAAACAAACCATAAGTAAACCTCCTAAGATCGATCACCTGGCGTCCCTGAAAAGTGTTCCAAGGCAGCAGCCACCGACTTGCTTCCTCCGCGACCCATCCAGAAATTGTGGGTGTCAAGAAAGTTTAAGTACCTCAGCTGCCCATCATCTGGGTCTCAGAAATGCATAACTCTTAGGCCCCAAGTGCTTATTCAAAGACAAGGTGATGCTAGCCTTATAACTCTTTGTTCAAAGCTGTGCTTGTTCAAATACAATGACTGACTTGGATGGTTTGCAATCTCAATGCTTTGTGGATATCTGCAGCATCTGAGGTTTCTGAGGTATCTGAGGTATCTGGTCTGAAATTTCAATGCAGCGCTTCGTTTCGCTGAGATCGGGACCCCCCGCAGGCCATGCAGGGGAGAAATTCCACCTCCTTCATCATCTTTCTGGGTACCTTGGAGGGTGCGCTTGGGTGTCTCCGGGGTTTCCTGTCGCCCTGGTGGCAGCCTCCAACCATCGCTTTCTCCATAGATTATTGATGATGGACCCCAAAGCATCTCAAAATGAACGTTCTTCCGAGGGAATCCGACAGGTTGGGTGATCTTTCGAACATGGACTCCGTCCGTGTGGGAAGACCATATGTATACATCAATGGAAGCCGTTGAAATGTCCAACAGTTGACCTTCCTGAGCGTCCGGGCACTGGAGACCATGTAGATGTCTGAGGTGTTGTACCTGGCCCCAACCATCCCAGCTGATCATCCCCGGAAACCACCAGTGATAGGCGTAGCCTCACGGATTTATTTCACGTGGTGTCCATCTTGGTCATGGTGCTGGGTTGTCAGGATTGACTGTCCATCATTCCATCCATGAGACTTCTGGGTGCCAAGGGAACCGATCATCAAAAACTATCAAAAACTGATGTTGTTTGTATAGAAAAATGCTAGGTGCCATATCCCGGATGATGACTACCACGAAAACAGTTGTGCAAGGTCACGCTCTCAGAAAGTCCCCGAACGTGTTCATACCATCCACCTGACAAATAGCTGCCACATCAGCTTGGGTTGGAGAACGAAAAACCCAGTAAATGATATGTCAAACTTTCCATTTATCAAAAGACACACGGGAGGAGAATGAAACAAAAACTCCTCGTGAATTGACAAGCTCTGGGTTCTAAATGGTTCTTGCTGGTTCTGAATGTTGTTTACTGGTTCTGAATGATTCTGAATGTTTCTTAATGCTTCTTCATGGTTCTTCGTGGTTCTTAATGGTTCTGAATGGTTCTGAGTAGTTCTCAATGGTTCCGAATGGTTCCTGATGGTGCAAAGTTTTGTGGGCACACACCGGCCTGGCCACCAGCACGGGTCTCCTTCAAGTTGTGTTCCACGCCCGTCACTGGCTCAGAACCAAACCTTGAGCGAGAACAGGCGGCATGAACCGAGGGGAAGTACAGGAGTCAGCGGAAGAACTTGCACCTTGTCACAAAATCCATATGTTCATTGCTTTTCAGAAACAACTGCCTACCAAGTAAAAGCACGCAAGAAAACGCAATGCTTTCACTCACTTCGGCTGCTGACCTGTGAAGGAGGTCATCATCGTTGGTCCAATCAATGGCCTTCCTCAAAGCTGATCGTGCTGCTGAGGTGGAAAAATTGGGGGAACTGGGAGCCGGGCCATCTGCTCGCAGCTCCTCTGAAAACCACTGGCCTGATGAGTTCAAGTGAAGACTATCGGTCATCACGAAAGATCCAGTTTTTTAATCGACTACAGTGGTTAATGGATAACAATGTCATTAGATGGTTAATGGTTAATAAAGATCATCCTGAAGCAAAACAAATCGTCCAGAACCAGTGCAAAACAGCCAATGCAAAAAAATGAACGCATTGCATGCGTCACCGTGGCACCTTCCGTATCCACCATCTGCAGTGGAATACCTCCCATTCAATCAAAATGCCAGGAACATGACCAGATCGGTTGAATCCATGGATCTTGAATTTGGTGAATATACTGGTGAATGCTGGTCAGTTGCTGGTGTGTCTTGGACAAACTGTTGGATGGTTGGATCGTTGATGTCATTTCGCCTCCAATGAAGGCACATCCCTGAGAATCCCTTGCGCGCGTATTGAAGAAGTCTGCAGGTGTTGGGACATCACTCCTCTCCTGCAAAACTCAACACGTCAAAAACGGTTATAATGAACTACCGAGGGATCAATTGAGGCAGGCTACAGTTTGACGGGGATGGGTGCAATTTGGATACATAGACCATGAAAACTCTGAGCACTCCGAGTCCTCAAAATCCAAAAAGAACAATTTCTGACATGTAGTCTACTGATGGCTAGTTCCCGTTTCACGGCCACCTATGTTTTGCCACAGTTCCAGCTAGCACTGAGTTCAACGAAATCAATGCACGGAGACCGGGCCGCCAAAGCCATTACGGTGCATTTTGCACTGCAAAGGCCACCAGGGCCAAATGGCGACCCCAAACCACATTTACACGCCCACAGGCAATGGGTGCTGAAGCGCTCCATGGTTGGTCATACCATTGTTTTCCTGGCAAATCCTGCAAATGTTCTGGTTTTTTACAAGCACAATGCCAAAGCACAGGCGAAGTGTCAACACGATTCAGCATCCAACTGCGGGTCTTATCTCAGCCCCTCATTGCTGTTCGAAGTCCCACGTCCCTGGCACCAGTCCAACGTCACAGCAGTGCGGCCACAAAAAAAATATTTGGACATTTGCATGTTTGTCGTGGGTATGCGTCGTGTATGGCACATGTTCACCATGAAATTCCATGGGCGCGTGGTGGTCTACAAGTTCTCGAGGCACAGTCAAACGTCGATTTTCCTTCAGGCAGCAGCGCGTGAGCCGCAGCACATTAGCAGCTAGCCGGTGGCTTCATGAGCCAAAAAATTCACCCCACACTTCACCAAAGCAGATCACATGCTGCATTGTCCATGGCCAACATTGGGGCCTGAGACGCGTTGAAATTGCTGACCTGCTGGGGCCCTGTATTGAAACCCAATGGAAGCCACCTTCTCAACTTCTTGGGGGGGTAGCCAGGCAACCCACACATGAAACCAACCATATAAATCCCCACGCGCCACAAAAACAGCGGCAAACAAAAGCGAAAACAAAGAAAATTCACAAAAAAAACACTTGCGAATCAACAGGCATATGACATTGGCGTTTTCCACGCGCGCGTGCGCAGGTGAGGGTTCCCAGAGTTTGCGCCATACATATGCACATTCCAGCATGTTTCTTATACAGCGGCGAACGGGCAAACACAGGCACATGTCCAGGCATACAAGCGCCGCAAACCCAAACACTTTCCGGAACGCACAAGATTTAGATGCTTATACTCACCGACAAGAAGTAAACAGATAATCCATTCGCGCATGTCACGCACTTACGCGATGCTATTGTTTAGGCGCAGGCATGCGCCAACACTTGCGCACGCGCCAATCAATTGACCCGCTACAATTCTCCACCAAGAAGATTTCACGCGCGCACAAGCATTGGAATTCACAAACAAACCTTGATCCGCGCGCGACGAGACATCAACGCGCGCTCGCAAGCAAAGAAACGAGCATACATGCCCGCGCGCCTGCGTGCGCATACCCGGCATACCCTCAGGCACCGCCCGCTACAGCGCCCTATGCGCTAAGAAAGGCTTTGCTGTTTGCCCCTGGCAGCTGGTCAAGCACGTCCTTGCATCTGCTTCTTCAGCCAGTTCCATCTTGTCAACGGCTGCGGACACACTGGTTACTCAGTTAGAGGTAGCTGAGGTTTTTACTGGCCTGAGTTGTTGCACGTTTCTGAGCTGTTTTTTGCCAGACAGCCAGGATCACCCCTGAAAACGGCTGCAGACACAGCGGTTACTAAGTTAGAGGTTGCTGAGGTTTTTATTGACCAGAGTTGTTGCACGTCCCTGAGATGATTTTGCCAGACAGTCAGGATCACCCGTGGAAACGGCTGCAGACACAGCGGTTACTAAGTTAGAGGTTGCTGAGGTTTTCACTGGTTTGCCAGACAACCAGGATCACCCGTGGAAACGGCTGCGGACACACTGGTTACTAAGTTAGAGGTTGCTGAGGTTTTAACTGGCCTGAGCCGTTGCCCGTTCCTGCGCTGATTTTGCCAACCAGCCACGGTCACCCCTGGAAATGGCTGCAGACACAGTGGTTACTAAGTTAGAGACAGCTGAGGTTTTAACTGGCCTGAGTCGTTGCACGTCCCTGAGCTGATTTTGCCAGACAACCAGGATCACCCGTGGAAACGGCTGCGGACACACTGGTTACTAAGTTAGAGGTTGCTGAGGTTTTTACTGTCCTGAATTGCTGCGCATTCCTGAGCTGATTCTGCCAAACAGCCAGGACCACCCGTCGAAACAGCTGCAGACGCACTGGTTACTCAGTTAGAGGTTGCTGAGGTTTTATCTGGCCCGAGCCGTTGCCCATTCCTGAGCGGATTTTGCCAGACAGTCAGGATCACCCGTGGAAACGGCTGCAGACACAGCGGTTACTAAGTTAGAGGTGGCTGAGGTTTTTATTGACTGATTTTGCCAGGAAAACGGGCGCGGACACACTGGTTACTAAGCTAGACGTCCCTGAGCTGATTTTGCCAGACAACCAGGATCACCCGTGGAAACGGCTGCAGACACACTGGTTACTAAGTTAGAGACAGCTGAGGTTTCAACTGGCCTGAGTCGTTGCCCGTTCCTTAGCTGATTTTGCCAAACAGCCACGGTCACCCCTGGAAACGGCTGCAGACACAGTGGTTACTAAGTTGGAGGTTGCTGAGGTTTTTATTAGCCTGCGTTGTTGCACGTCCCTGAACTGATTTTGCCAGACAACCAGGATCACCCGTGGAAACGGCTGCGGACACACTGGTTGCTAAGTTAGAGGTTGCTGAGGTTTTTACTGGCCTGAATTGTTGCACATTCCTGAGCTGATTTTGCCAAACAGCCAGGACCACCCGTCGAAACAGCTGCGGACACACTGGTTACTCAGTTAGAGGTTGCTGAGGTTTTAACTGGCCTGAGTCGTTGCCCATTCCTGAGCTGATTTTGCCAACCAGCCACGGTCACCCCTGGAAACGGCTGCAGACACAGTGGTTACTAAGTTGGAGGTTGCTGAGGTTTTTATTAGCCTGCGTTGTTGCACGTCCCTGAACTGATTTTGCCAGACAACCAGGATCACCCGTGGAAACGGCTGCGGACACACTGGTTACTCAGTTAGAGGTTGCTGAGGTTTTAACTGGCCTGAGTCGTTGCCCATTCCTGAGCTGATTTTGCCAGACAACCAGGATCACCCGTGGAAACGGCTGCGGACACACTGGTTACTCAGTTAGAGGTTGCTGAGGTTTTAACTGGCCTGAGTCGTTGCCCATTCCTGAGCTGATTTTGCCAGACAACCAGGATCACCCGTGGAAACGGCTGCGGACACACTGGTTACTCAGTTAGAGGTTGCTGAGGTTTTAACTGGCCTGAGTCGTTGCCCATTCCTGAGCTGATTTTGCCAGACAACCAGGATCACCCGTGGAAACGGCTGCGGACACACTGGTTACTCAGTTAGAGGTTGCTGAGGTTTTAACTGGCCTGAGTCGTTGCCCATTCCTGAGCTGATTTTGCCAGACAACCAGGATCACCCGTGGAAACGGCTGCGGACACACTGGTTACTCAGTTAGAGGTTGCTGAGGTTTTAACTGGCCTGAGTCGTTGCCCGTTCCTTAGCTGATTTTGCCAAACAGTCACGGTCACCCCTGGAAACGGCTGCAGACACAGTGGTTACTAAGTTGGAGGTTGCTGAGGTTTTTACTGGCCTGAGTTGTTATACGTCCCGGAGCTGATTTTGCCAGACAACCAGGATCACCCGTGGAAACGGCTGCGGACACACTGGTTACTAAGTTAGAGGTTGCTGAGATTTTTACTGGCCTGAATTGTTGCACATTCCTGAGCTGATTTTGCCAAACAACCAGGACCACCCGTCGAAACAGCTGCGGACACACTGGTTACCCAGTTAGAGGTTGCTGAGGTTTTTACTGGCCTGAGTCGTCGCCCATTCCTGAGCTGATTTGCCAACCAGCCACGGTCACCCCTGGAAACGGCTGCAGACACAGTCACAATGGTTACTAAGTTGGAGGTTGCTGGGGTTTTTACTAGCCTGCGTTGTTGCACGTCCCTGAGCTGATTTTGCCAGACAGTCAGGATCACCCGTGGAAACGGCTGCAGACACAGCGGGTACTAAGTTAGAGGCTGCTGAGGTTTTTACTGGCCTGAATTGTTGCGCATTCCTGAGCTGATTTTGCCAAACAGCCAGGACCACCCGTCGAAACAGCTGCGGACACACTGGTTACTCAGTTAGAAGTTGCTGAGGTTTTACCTGGCCTGAGTCGTTGCCCATTCCTGAGCTGATTTTGCCAGACAGTCAGGATCACCCGTGGAAACGGCTGCAGACACAGCGGTTACTAAGTTAGAGGTTGCTGAGGTTTTTATTGACCAGAGTTGTTGCACGTTCCTGAGCTGATTTTGCCAGACAGTCAGGATCACCCGTGGAAACGGCTGCAAACACAGCGGTTACTAAGTTAGAGGTTGCTGAGGTTTTCACTGGCCTGAGTTGTTGCACGTCCCTGAGCTGATTTTGCCAGACAGTCAGGATCACCCGTGGAAACGGCTGCAGACACACTGGTTACTAAGTTAGAGACAGCTGAGGTTTTAACTGGCCTGAGTCGTTGCCCGTTCCTTAACTGATTTTGCCAAACAGTCACGGTCACCCTTGGAAACGGCTGCAGACACAGCGGTTACTAAGTTAGAGGTTGCTGAGGTTTTTACTGGCCTGAGTTGTTGCGCATTCCTGAGCTGATTTTGCCAGACAGTCAGGATCACCCGTGGAAACGGCTGCAGACACACTGGTTACTAAGTAGTTAGAGGTTGCTGAGGTTTTCACTGGCCTGAGTTGTTGCGCATTCCTGAGCTGATTTTGCCAGACAGTCAGGATCACCCGTGGAAACGGCTGCAGACACACTGGTTACTAAGTAGTTAGAGGTTGCTGAGGTTTTATCTGGCCTGAGTCGTTGCCCATTTCTGAGCTGATTTTGCCAGACAGTCAGGATCACCCGTGGAAAGGGCCGCAGACAAAGCGGTTACTAAGTTAGAGGTTGCTGAAGTTTTTATTGACCAGAGTTGTTGCACGTTTCTGAGCTGATTTTGCCAGACAGTCAGGATCACCCGTCGAAACAGCTGCGGACACACTGGTTACTCAGTTAGAAGTTGCTGAGGTTTTACCTGGCCTGAGTCGTTGCCCATTCCTGAGCTGATTTTGCCAGACAGTCAGGATCACCCGTGGAAACGGCTGCAGACACAGCGGTTACTAAGTTAGAGGTTGCTGAAGTTTTTATTGACCAGAGTTGTTGCACGTTCCTGAGCTGATTTTGCCAAACAGCCACAGTCACCCCTGGAAACGGCTGCAGACACAATGGATACTAAGTTGGAGGTTGCTGAGGTTTTTACTGGCCTGAGTTGTTGCACGTCCCTGAGCTGATTTTGCCAGACAGTCAGGATCACCCGTGGAAACGGCTGCGGACACACTGGTTACTAAGTTGGAGGTTGCTGAGGTTTTTACTGGCCTGAGTTGTTGCCCATTCCTGAGCTGATTTTGCCAAACAGCCAGGACCACCCGTCGAAACAGCTGCGGACACACTGGTTACTCAGTTAGAGGTTGCTGAGGTTTTTACTGGCCTGAGTTGTTGCCCATTCCTGAGCTGATTTTGCCAGACAATCAGGATCACCCGTGGAAACGGCTGCAGACACAGCGGTTAATAAGTTAGAGGTTGCTGAAGTTTTTACTGACCAGAGATGTCGCACGTTCCTGAACTGATTTTGCCAGACAGTCAGGATCACCCGTGGAAACGGCTGCAGACACAGCGGTTACTAAGTTAGAGGTTGCTGAGGTTTTCACTGGCCTGAGTGGTTGCACGTCCCTGAGCTGATTTTGCCAGACAACCAGGATCACCCGTGGAAACGGCTGCGGACACACTGGTTACTAAGTTAGATTTTGCTGAGGTTTTAACTGGCCTGAGTCGTTGCCCGTTCCTTAGCTGATTTTGGCAGCCCTTTTTCCGCTTCCACTGTTTTGACAAGTCCTCGCTCTGCTTCCCCGGTCAGTTCTGACAAGTCTTTGCTCTGCTTCTTCAGTTAGTTCTGACAAGTCCTTGCTCTGCTTCTTCGACCAGTTCTGACAAGTCCTTGCTCTGCTTCTTCAGTCAGTTCTGACAAGTCCTTGCTCTGCTTCTTCAGTCAGTTCTGACAAGTCCTTGCTCTGCTTCTTCGGTCAGTTCTGACAAGTCCTTGCTCTGCTTCTTCGGTCAGTTCTGACAAGTCCTTGCTCTGCTTCTTCGGTCAGTTCTGACAAGTCCTTGCTCTGCTTCTTCGGTCAGTTCTGACAAGTCCTTGCTCTGCTTCTTTGGTCAGTTCTGACAAGTCCTTGCTCTGCTTCTTCGGTCTGTTCTGACAAGTCCTTGCTCTGCTGCTTCGGTCAGTTCTGACAAGTCCTTGCCTTCTTCAGTCAGGCCTGATAGGTCCTTGCTCTGCTTCTTCGGTCAGTTCTGACAAGTCCTTGCTCTGCTTCTTCGGTCGGTTCTGACAAGTCCTTGCTCTGCTTCTTCGGTCAGTTCTGACAAGTCCTTGCTCTGCTTTCTGACAAGTCCTTGCTCTGCTTCTTCGGTCAGTTCTGACAAGTCCTTGCTCTGCTTCTTCGGTCGGTTCTGACAAGTCCTTGCTCTGCTTCTTTGGTCAGTTCTGACTAGTCCTTGCTCTGCTTCTTCGGTCAGTCCTGACAAGTCGGGAGTTCCTCCGCTGGCACGGAGCATAACCCTTGAAAATAATGAGAAAACAGATTTATATCTATCTGTATTTAGAAGTGGTAGGAGCTTTCTATATTTCCAAACAAGTGACTCTACCAACTGGAACCTCAGCGGCAGCAAAGTTAGTTGGAATGCGATTAAAAAGAATGAAGCCTACTGTAAGCTATTGAAACAATCGCAAATTCAACCACGGTTAGTTGAAAGCGACACAATTGTGAAGATTCAAGGTTAATACCAAAATTGAAATCATAGGATTACTGTTCCATGCACGGGAGTCCCTCCGCTGGCACGGAGCATAACCCGTGAAAATAATGAGAAAACAGATTTATATCTATCTGTATATAGAAGCCCCACGACGATGTTTACCAATGGCCCCGGGCTCAGAGCTATGAAATGAGATATGAAGTTCAATTCAAAGGTCTACATGCATAAAATCTTGGACATGCACAGGCAATTTTACATATAACATTTCGAGAATATTAACGCAAGTCATTCTTACATCTTTTAAAAAATGTTCGGCCCCTAGCCCTAGAGGCGTGGCGCAGAAATTCACTTCAGAGGTCCAGCGCGCAAATTGCCCTTACACTGAAACAGCCAAGGGTTTGCATTTGAAACAATAGACGCGGAGGCCAAAGGGGACGTCTGAGGGTCACGCTTTTGAGTGTTGTGATCAGGTTGCCCGATGCGAAGATTAACCCTATTGTTGAAGGGTCATAGCGCGGTTTGAAAGCCCAGGTTTCTTAGGGTTATGGTTAGGCTTGAAGGGTGTGGACATACCCGCTATATACGACTATACTTCAACCAACTGGATTGACGTTCAGCTGTGATCTACATTTCGGTGAAGTATTCTCAAACAGGGTCGACGTGAATTCGAGCAAAAGCGAATTGGCTTTCTGCGGGCAACTCTGCACATTGCTCACGCGAGCGCAGGTTGAACCAGGTAGCTTCTGCTCACTGCAACTCGAACTACGCAATCTGGCGACTCCTGATCTACGTCGTACGGCAACTTTCTGGCGGGAGTCCGATCGGTTTCAACGCAACCTGTGACGGGGGCCCAGTTTTCTGGCCAGTGAATATGACGCCCTTGTGCACCATCGAAGTATCAGGAGTCACACCGCCAGCTTTGAAGATTTCCGCCGTCCGGATCTGTCGGGACAGTCCGACTGCGATTCCATGTGTTCATGCCACCGCAGGATGTCTGCACCAGTCTCAGTGCTGCACCAGTGTCATAACCAGGTCAAGAACATCCAAACATTCTCAACCATTGTAAACCCTTAGTTAGCCATGATTGGCCATGACCAATTGTTAATAATTGGCCAATATCCATATATCCACCAGTGCTACAATGCTATTCTTTCAGAAAAGGTGACCATGGAAGTCTAACCTCTAAGTCTATGGAGGATTCTTAACAGTACAAGTTAGTGGAATTCACTTCCAACTTGCAAGCATCATGGCTGAAAATTCTACCATGACATTCAGATCAGAGCACCAGCTGCTGAAACTAAAAGTGTCATCACATGCTTCGCGATGGGTACTTTTTGTGTACGTGTGCTGATTTTGTGGATGAAAATGATATTTCTTTGGATTATCATGCATCATGGTATATCATGAGAGTGCACTGAAAAAGTAGTCTGGCTGCAATTTATGCTTGGAGCAGCCCAGTGCATTTTGCTGCGGATGTCCTAGTGCGCGATCAACGCCTTGCAGCCCATAATGATCCATAGTAAAGCACCACCCATTCCACGATATCTGCTGCTTTCCCATCCAATAGCTACAGTTGTTCATCATGGATCACTCAGTCCCAACGACCAAGTACGATGAAGATCTACTGCAGCGGTTACATGAATCCCATATCAGAAATGATAACCACCACAACAATCTAAGTAGTTCAAGCACTTGCAAGGAGCAAAAATCACAGGAGGCCTTCAATCTCTGTTGAAAGTTCCTGCATCATTGCTGGAAATTACAGTGGTGATGCGTTGAAAGAACCTTTTATGACTTAATGGTGGACATCCTTTCGGTTTCCGTCCGAGGGAACTGGACTCAGGGCATGTAGATCAGCATTCGGTCATTGATGGAACCGCGACAAATGGGGCATGTGCTGCCTTCCCCGTAGGTGTGCCTCAGTGATGGCCGACTGCAGGGTTGACTTGAGTTGGTTTGACCATGTTCATCTGCTGTGTGAGCACACCATGGAGGTCCATGTTCAAATTCGAAGGATAGGAAATGTTTCTCAAGGCAGTCGATAAATCGCTGTCAAAAAAGCTTGCTGCAGCAGCAACAATGACAGCAACAACTAACAACGACCACGACCACGACGACGACCACTAAGATAACAATATCATCAATATCGTCAACAGTCAACACCATCAACATCATCTTTGACAGTACCATCAACATTGTCAAAGGCATAATCAACAACAACACGATCAACAACGACAAAAAACAACAACGACAAAAAACGACAACGACGATCCCATCAACAGCACAAACACCCACCACGCCATCAATAACAACAACACAAACAACGACAACATCAACGGCAATCAAGACGGCATCATCAACATCGACGACAAATACAGTGGGAACATTGTCAACAACACAAATCACAAGAACAAGGATAACATGCTCAACAACAAGGACGATAACATCATCAATATCTCAACACCATCATCGACAACAACGGCAACATCAACATCATCGTCAACATCATCGTCAACATCATCAACAACAACCACAACATCATCATCATCATCATCATCATCATCATCAACAACAACACCATCATCATCAACACAGCATCAACGACAACTCCCACATCGTCATCAACATCAAAACACGACAACGACGCCATCAGCGTCATCTTCAACAGCAACGATATTGTCATCAACAACATGAACAGCAGTAGCAGTGACGGCTAAAGCCTGCAACCCAGGAACTTGCTGCAGAAGCTGCAAAGAGCTAAATGTTTGCACGGCAAGCAAACCACCTGGACAGCTCAGCACCACCAGTGCTGTCAGTTACAGCCGGGCAAAGGGACTGAGGCAAACCGACTACCGTAAGTCGCATCAGTATGTCCTTTTACACTTTCTTCTCTCTGGCAATTTGAGATGCGCTTTCTCGGCAAGATTCAAAGAAGCTACTGCTTTCAAACGTTCCCCCATATACGTATTCCTCAAGACATATTCCTCAAGCCTTCTGTACCAGCCTCGAACCACTCCAGAAAATGAATTTGAGACTTCCCCCTGCACCCCAAAATTTGATATCCAGAGCAGGTCTATCTGCTTTGATTCGCACGGAACTCTGCAACTCAGAGCGTGACATTTGCCAGGTTCTCCATGCAAATTACCTCAAGGTGCCACATTTTGAGAGCACTTGGAATTGCAAGAAGTCCCCCTTTCCCCAACACTCCGTGGTTCCATGATGCCAATTTTCAACACAAAACAATCAGTTCTGAGACTTGAGTGCGTGCGCTCAAAAAGGAATTCCCAGAAAGAAGCCAAAAAGGTAACTGCGGCTCACAAAGAGAGAATTCTTCGACGATTCCCATGGTTTCTGTTTGTTCTTGTTTTGATTCGTTAGAAATCGATGCAGCAATGGTGATATCCCTAGCAATTGTACCATTCTTGTTGGCTAGTCTTTTGTGAACCTGGTTAGCTGTTCTCACAGTCGGCCAGTGTATAATGATGCACCCAAATGTGATCAGGTTGGCATAACCAACTAGTATATTCTTGGCTGGTTGACTTGTGATGGCTGAAGATCATCAATGACCAAGAACGACACAAATATAGCAACTATAACCGCTTGGTTAGTTTCTTGTTGGATGCTAGCAATTGCAAGTAACTATTGACCATTACTTACCATCATAAGTCTTCATTAACCATGGTTGCTTCTTTGGTTAGTTAGTTGCTTGATTGGTTGCATGCTTGCCTGGTTGGTGCCTTCCGGTCGCCTGGTGCCATGTCCCCCGCTATCGCTGCCACAGCACGCAAGCAGCCGCTGGACTCCGCCGAGATTTTTCATCTTCCAGGCCCTGGAGAGCACCGACGAATGGTTGTTGATGGTTCAACAATCTAAGCATCAACTGGTTGATTAATGAGGGCTATTGATGGGTACTAACCATCAACGAGGGCTGTTAATGGGTACAAGCTGTTGACCGATTAGGGGTCAAAAAAAAACATGGTGATGGTCCACTGTGGTTGATACTAGTTGATATTCTCAAACTATCTGCTCAAATACCACCATGGTGATTAATGGGTACTAACCATCAACTGGTTGATGTTTGATTCCTAAACACTTTGATAAACTAATTAGTAGTATTTATTTGTGTATATATATATATATATATAATGGTTGGTGAATTGTTAGATAATGGTTACGAGTTGGTTGTTTCTCACAGCATAGGGGTACCCCACAATCATCCTTGATTAACCATTCACATGATGATGGTTACCAGCCTTGATGCTGAGTTACAAACCATTTTAATTGTCACAAACTAATTGGTCATTAGTTAATGGTCATTTACCATTACAATTGTAGTCATCAGTAATTAGTTGATGATGTGCTACTAACCATTTTCATTAATCACCAATTGGCAGTGATTGATAATTATATTCATGATTTAATGGTTAAGCATTAGTAAAGAACAATTTTCCTAACTAGTGAACTACTATTACTGGTGATTATTCAACCAACAATGCCGTACTTAGTCATATTGGTTCAGTGCTCCACCAGTTAGCAACAACTGGAAATGGTGGTACTAAAGTTGGTGGTGAAGATTTTTCGACCATCCAGAGTGGAAGAGTTCCAACAAGCGAGGTCGTACCCCAACAGCCGAGCAACCAGGGATCTTCAAATGGGGCCAGAGAAATGTTGCCCCAAAAGGTGGCATGCAATCCGGTCTGTGCTTTGCTTGGAGTACTCCCCAGATGTAAGAAAAAAAGTACAGTAACCCCCAGGAATCCAAAAGATGTAAAAAAACAGAAATCCCCAGAGTCTTGGCAAGTCCTTCCCACTTCCCCTGGCCTTGATCCTCGCTTGAAGTTCCAGGTTTTCGGAGTTCAAGGCATCCTGCAAAACCCCAAGAATCGAATGAATCAAGGGGGACCTCTTTGATCGTTGTCTCCAGGCAAATTGCGGTAGAGCTTTCCGAGTCAGCTGTGTGATTTCAAGTCATTTTCTGATGCAATCTTGTCCCCGAAAAAAAACTTGTGCATCGGAAGACATAGAGAATCATGATGATGTGTGACCAAGGGACTTGTGACCCCAACTTGTGCCTCCTAATTAGCCATTCAATGACCTTCACTTTCACCTCCAAATTGCACCGCTGCGGCCTTCAACATCAGTAGCGCTGCCAGTTGCTGGTGAAGCCCTGTGATCTCCAGATCACGGCCTGACAACCGTTGCAAATTCTGAGCCTACGAGAAGGCAAGGTCCGGGGCAACGGGTGTTCGTCCGGGCCCAAGTCATGTAGGTCACAAGTCACCAAGATCCTCCTTGAAGCTATCACAACCAATGGCTAGGCAGACTTGCGGATCAGTAGCCACACCTTCACCGCCAAAAACATAACTTCCTTGCGATTCCTGCAGGCGAGGAGATGGAATTTCTTGCGATTCGAATCCTTTCCTTTTGCTTCTTTTTGGTCAAATGAGAGTTTTTGCAGTAGGCTATCCGGCAGTCCAGTGACATCTGAAACTTTGCGCACAGAGCCATCCCCAGCTTCTTACACAATTGAAACAATTGTTGGATGACCTCCCAAATCAATCGAGGGTTTGATTGCTGCCCAAGCCTGGCTCAAGCCCCGTCCTCAAAGAGCTTCTGGTACTGCAGCTTCTGTGCTTCCACATTTCTCAAGCGAGTTTCGATGCTCTCCACCTACCAACAATACCGTACCAACGGCACACCCGGTGCTCTTGAATGATGGTGCAATCGGCAAACTTGCAACAGAACATGTGGTCAAAACAATTGCTGCGTCATCCGACAAACTTCAGCCAAGCTGTATACCAAAGATACTTAGAAATCTGGATGGATCGCTGGGACACTGGAAAGCCATCCCTCATTGCGCCTGCTGCTGCAAGTGGCGCTTCTGTTTTCGCAGATTCTCCATGTTTTTCCGCAAATAGAGATTCTCCTTGACGGAATAATCGACCAGAGGATACTCCCACTGGAAAAGAACAATGAAGCTGTGCGTTTCCGAAGTTTCGACTCCACCTGGGACTTGAACCTCTCTGCCATAGTGCCTCCACTATGGCTATAACACCTGCTGGTAATGATACTAAGATCAATCACCAGACAATGATCGGACATATGCAAGGAATTGACTAAAGTTTGGTTCAGGATGATTGATGATAGCTACCAGTGATGGCTTCTGATGATGAACGGAGCATGTTTATTTGCACTGCTGTCTAGTTTGCTCATGATGATCGATGCTCATCTACAATGAATGATGGCTAACAAATTGTTGATGAATCACATTTAAAAACACGGTCCAAAAATGTTTAAGCAGCGTTTGATCACCGCTAATCATTGGTTGATAAATGGTTTGTGAATCAATAACAAATGGTCAACAAATCGTTAGTCACAGCCAAAGGTTCAAAATAAAGTGTCTATAAAACGTCTGACAAGAACTAATCAACACTGGTTAATCCATGGTTACTGTGTGGTTAATACATTATAAAGTGACTAAGGATTATCATTTCTCTGTATTTCAGTGATTGCCAATGTTAATTTCCAACAACGGGGAACCATCCAAAGTAACTGTAAACCAGTGACCAGTGTCAATGAGAAACATGGATTTACCATGATGAACCAACAATCTACTTGTGAGCACTCACTTCATCAATGCCTATTTGGCTGTGGGTCAAAACCCGGTACCCCTGGTTCCCCTATCATTAACCACTGTTTTACCTATAGTTTTGTTGGTTATCATCCACCATTATTGTTGGTTATTATTGACACAGCTCGCCATATGTGAAGTTCTAGTGGTCAGTAGTTTGTTAGTCAAAACCCCGTACCCCTGGTTCCCCTATCATTACCCACTGTTTTACCTATAGTTTTGTTGGTTATCATCCACCATTATTGTTGGTTAATATTGACCCAGCTCGCCATATGTGAAGTTCTAGTGGTCAGTAGTTTGTTAGTCAAAACCCCGTATCCCTGGTTCCCCTATCATTAACCACTGTTTTACCTATAGTTTTGTTGGTTATCATCCACCATTATTGTTGGTTAATATTGACCCAGCTCGCCATATGTGAAGTTCTAGTGGTCAGTAGTTTGTTAGTCAAAACCCCGTACCCCTGGTTCCCCTATCATTAACCACTGTTTTACCTATAGTTTTGTTGGTTATCATCCACCATTATTGTTGGTTAATATTGACCCAGCTCGCCATATGTGAAGTTCTAGTGGTCAGTAATTTGTTAGTCAAAACCCCGTACCCCTGGTTCCCCTATCATCAACCATTCTTTTCCCACTATTATTGCTGGTTATTATCCCCCATGAAAATCCACTATCATCCACTATTATTGCTGGTTAACCATTGTTCCCCTTATTATCCCCCATGAAATTGGTTCGTTAAAGCCTTGACCCATAGCCTGGTCAGTGAGTGCTTCAGGTGCGCATCTGGTCTCGTCCTCCGACTTGGATAGCACGGCCGGGGCCCGCTGCCGTGCCTGACAGCAGCGCAACGTGACGGTCTCTGGCGGAGCCGTGGCTAACCACGGCGAACGATTGGCCAACTGCGATTAATGACGGCTGATTCTGGGATTGTTGGCTGATTATTTATCAATATCAATGGTGAATTCCTAGTTTGCGATGAATCTTAGCCAACAACTAAGAATTAACCATGAAATATCAATACCAATATCAATATCAATGGTTGCATCATTGAAACAGGGTGCAACCCGTAACCGTCCCCGTGACCGAACGACGACGAGGACCGGTCAGGACCTCGAAAACACATCGCGCGCCTGTGTCACCTCCTCAGCCGAGGTGGGCTCGGCGGAAGTGGCCTCAGTGCTGTTCGGCTAGTTCCGATGATGACCAACTGACCATGGGTGGCTTAGTATCATAGTTGCTAATGATGCTTAGTATCATAGTTGGTTATGATGCTAGTATCATAGTTGTTCATGATGCTTAGTATCATAGTTGCTAATGATGCTTAGTACCATAGTTGGTTATGATGCTAGTATCATAGTTGTTCATGATGCTTAGTATCATAGTTGCTAATGATGCTTAGTACCATAGTTGGTTATGATGCTAGTATCATAGTTGTTCATGATGCTTAGTATCATAGTTGCTAATGATGCTTAGTACCATAGTTGGTTATGATGCTAGTATCATAGTTGTTCATGATGCTTAGTATCATAGTTGCTAATGATGCTTAGTACCATAGTTGGTTATGATGCTAGTATCATAGTTGTTCATGATGCTTAGTATCATAGTTGCTAATGATGCTTAGTACCATAGTTGGTTATGATGCTAGTATCATAGTTGTTCATGATGCTTAGTATCATAGTTGCTAATGATGCTTAGTACCATAGTTGGTTATGATGCTAGTATCATAGTTGTTCATGATGCTTAGTATCATAGTTGCTAATGATGCTTAGTACCATAGTTGGTTATGATGCTAGTATCATAGTTGTTCATGATGCTTAGTATCATAGTTGCTAATGATGCTTAGTACCATAGTTGGTTATGATGCTAGTATCATAGTTGTTCATGATGCTTAGTATCATAGTTGCTAATGATGCTTAGTACCATAGTTGGTTATGATGCTAGTATCATAGTTGTTCATGATGCTTAGTATCATAGTTGCTAATGATGCTTAGTACCATAGTTGGTTATGATGCTAGTATCATAGTTGTTCATGATGCTTAGTATCATAGTTGCTAATGATGCTTAGTACCATAGTTGGTTATGATGCTAGTATCATAGTTGTTCATGATGCTTAGTATCATAGTTGCTAATGATGCTTAGTATCATAGTTGGTTATGATGCTAGTATCATAGTTGTTCATGATGCTTAGTATCATAGTTGCTAATGATGCTTAGTATCATAGTTGGTTATGATGCTAGTATCATAGTTGTTCATGATGCTTAGTATCATAGTTGCTAATGATGCTTAGTATCATAGTTGGTTATGATGCTAGTATCATAGTTGTTCATGATGCTTAGTATCATAGTTGGTTATGATGCTAGTATCATACTTCATGCTGTTTGGTATCATAGCTTAACTATTGTTTGGGATTGATTGGTAGAAGATGACCAGCCAGAAACACCAAACTCCAGTCTTGACCATCTCTGGCCCGGTCGCCTCCAACCCTTCCGCAGATCCGAAGTTGGCCTTGTTCGATACTCGTTGCTGGTATGTGTAAGTGAATGTGTACGAGTTTCTTGCTGAATATCAATGATATGGTACTCAAGCCATAAGCCATCGCACTTCGGTACTGGGAAGCCATTCGCGTTCATTCAGCCACTTGCTCTAATCATATGGGCATGTCTGAAAATAGGGGGACCCCCAAATCATCCAAGTATAGAACCATTTTTACTAAGAAACCAACTATTCTTGGGTGGGGGGGGGCTCTTTTAAGCAACCACATTTTTTGGAGCTCCCTATGGCTTTTTCGAAACCACCTGGCTGGGTCGTTACGTTCCGCTAAGGCACTTCACTGCCTTGGCTATCCGAGCCGGGAGGAGCCTCGGGGCCTCGCAGAGCAGCTTGACCCTGACATCTGCTTGTGAGATGATGCAAGTTGAGTGGTTCATCATGCTAATGACTATTTATCTACATAGACTAAGATAAAGATGATGCAACTTGAGTGGTTAATCATCTCAAGATGATGAAAAAGATGATGGATAACCCTCATTTCGATTCATTTCATGACTATTTATCTACATAGATCACGGAAAAATAGCCATGTAGATAAATCACGGAGATCTTCACTTCATCTATTTTGTTTAAGAAACACATGATTTATGTACAACGTTGATATCTAAGTGATATGTAAATGGTGGAGATGTTAAGACAGTGGATAAGTGTACATGATGGAAATATTCCATGAAGAAGTGATATTGTAGAGTAGATCATGAACAGAGAATCAATAGAAAATCAAAGTGTATTTGAGTGTACATTCGAATTGAGGTATGATTGAAACAACAAATTTAGAACAAAATATGTCTCATGAAATAATGTTCAAAGAATACATGTAAACCATTTCCAATCACTAAACATATTATCACAATGACAGAAGTTGTCATGGTGATGCGTACGCACATTGATGCGTGTTTATGTGTAAGTACAAGTACCTTGTGTCCCTGGCACAAAGACATCAACATGTCGAAAATATGCCTACCGTTCCACATGCAATGGCATAAATGGTGAAATTGTTTTTCGGTTGAACAAAAATCCAGGTTCACAGCTCTGTTCAACACGATTTCCGAATTTGCAACACAACCAAAGAATGCCCGTAGTGAGCAACAATTGTGTCGTTTTGGCATTCGCAAGTATCATGCGGATGTAAGCTATCTTAAACGGCCATTGCCATCAGTCTCTGTGAATCCTCTTCTTTCAACGCTAGATCCCCTGGACCTTCTCGAAGATAAAATGAGCAGTCTCAAAGACACAGCCGCTGCTTCGTTTTTCTGGCTACCATTATCACGACCATTCACAACAGAATTGCAAGGGGGTTCTTGGATTGATCTCCTCTCATTGAAAGTCGGTCCATGTCGGTCCATGTCGGTCCAGTTTAGATCAGATAAATCTTCGTCATCAACGCAGCATGCGGCCTGCACCCAGGAAGACATTGTGCTGCAGGTCCTATCGACAGCGACTCAGGAAACGGCTTCGTCCCCATCGAGGAAAAAGTGTCACTTTGGTGCTCTAGGTGAACCCCCTGCAGGGCCCCTGCATCAAAATATCTTCATGTCAAGAATTGATCTCTAAATCTAGACAACCCCCCGGAGCATCACTATGCACTCTTTGTCTCTCTGCGCATGTCACTGCTCGATGGTGCGCTGCTCTTCATCTCGCTATCCAAGTGGTGGCTGGGGTTATGTTAATGTTGCCTTCGGCAGTGTTGCTTTCAGTCGTGTTGCTTTCAGTCGTGTTGCTTTCAGTCGTGCTGCTTTCGGCCATGGTGCTTTCAGTCATGACGCGGATGACGTAACGCCTGCGGGAAATTGCCGCTAGAGCGTTGTCAAATGTGTCCTGCTCTTCATCCGAGTTCCAATAATCGTCGTAGGTGTCGTCTGTGTCTGTGTCGGTCGCTCCTGGATCCCAGTCATGGCAACACACCTCTGAATACTCGCTATCCACGAAGGTTCTGCGACGGCGACTGGACAACATGCGGCCGGTCTCAAGCCGACGACCGCACCTGCATTTCTTGACACCGCTTCCACAGCCGTTCAGATGAAGGCAACAGCCCAGCAATGGGCATGTGAGAAGCCTTCGCATCATCACAACTTTAATAAACAGAGACTGTGGCCCAAACCAACCACATGAGCCAAACAATGAGAGGCTCAGGTTTAAAGTGTTCCAAGCGCAAGACTGCATGTCGGTCTTTGGCGCAAGCTCATCCATTTTTGAGTACCACGTCTGATAGCATCCCCAAGAAGTGGAGATATCACAGCTGCGTCAGGAGGATGGCCCCAGTTGCTCCACTGAGCACCTCAGCAAGGCTGACGTGCCGGTGGTCCATGGAAGCCTTGGTGACCTTGGGATCTGCGATGGGCCCTGACATCATCGTCCGATCAAGGCATCCATAGCCATCAGAGATTCGAGACCCGTGCCCTTGATGCTGACCACATGTTCCTCGTCGACATCATCTGCCTGAAAGTCCTTGGGATTGATTCGAATGAGCTTTGCATTCGCCCCACCTTCCAATAAGACTTGCAGGATCTGCTCAGCTGTTTGTCTCACAGTGGGAACTCTTCCACCTGCTCCAATTTCCAACAAGACACACCTCAAACCTTCAGATGTGGCCACCAACTCCCCAAGGACCTCCATGAAACGATTCCAGCGACCAAGCTGAACCTGAGAGTCCAACCACTCGCGATCCCCCCATTCGCCGAACATCAACACTGCAGGCCGGGCTGCAGCACCGCACCGTGCGCACTTGGGGTGGTTGCCTCAGAACTGCCAAGTGCTGCGAGTCCTTCCCCCGTCCCCCAAAAGAAAAAGGAAAAGCGTGGCACAGTGGTGAAAATGGACATGGCTGACATGTCTCGGTAGAGATATGAAAACATA
Organism: Symbiodinium kawagutii; assembly: GCA_009767595.1. Lineage (NCBI taxonomy): Eukaryota > Dinophyceae > Suessiales > Symbiodiniaceae > Symbiodinium > Symbiodinium kawagutii. The sequence continues at coordinate 121,442 of VSDK01025490.1, read as the reverse complement.
TGTATCTTTTATCTAGTCATCTATTTATATAAATAAGATCTAATATAATGCTTTTATATCCTTTCATGATGTTTGCATTCTGTTGTGACTGGCTCAGCTCAGCATCCCTTGAAACTCTTCGCCACCAAGTGCGACGGCGTATGGGTCTCGGGCATATGTCGCAGGGTGGTGCTGCGTTGTTTCCCACGCACCGCACCCACGGTGCAAGGCATCACTGGATCTGCAGGACCAGTTTCAGCACTGCCAGAGGGACCTGCCACATGGAGGGGACGCATGCGACCACCGGGTCTGGGTGGTGGCTGAAGTTGGCTTTAACAAATGTCTGCTGGAAGAAAATTTGCCAGGAAGTGATATCAAATTCGGATCTTGGTGAGAACTTGTGACCGCAAATTGCCATCATGCAATCACTCTTGCAGGGTGTATGCAGCCAAGGTGGATCACACTATTCTATGTGTCTCCTATTTTGTGGCAGATCTTTGGACATCCTGTACTCCAATCATTGATTGCCTCAATGAGAATTTGGTGTCGTTATTCATGGCTTAGTCCCCACACCATTGACCACTGCTGGGTCCACCACCCATCTCGCACCTGCCAGCGCCAGCATGCTCTTCGGATCCACGGAGAAGCTGAAGTCCAAGGGCGCACGCCAAATGCCGGGCCCACACCTGGCCCTGCCAAAGGCGCATTGGTACAGCTCCACGTTGCCATGGCACTCCCGGAGTTCGCTGGGCAAGAACCAGTCGTAGTGGTGAGCATCCACGTTGGATGTGAAGATGTAAAATGCACCCGCGTGGCCTGACACACAGCTCTTTGCTGCACGAACTGATTCATTCATAGCATGGAAACATATCAAAACCATGAACTTCCCATTCTGTGGCTTCATGATACCTTGGAGGACCAGCTGTTGACGCCGCACCTGACACTTCATATGGCTCCTCTGGGATGGCGTCAAAGGACTTGTAGGTTTGCTCGCTGCGAGACTTCTCAAGCATCGACCTAGACAAAGATTACAAAGACCATGAATATCTCATGAAGATCAACAGAAAAGGATTGAAAAGGTGCTTGATTTTGAAAAGATGATATTCGAAAGATGCAAAGGCAGAGGTCAGCGTAAAGAGAACCATCTCTCTTAGCAAGCTCTTGTTGGAAACTCCGACTCTCCAGCGCCGCCTGATTTCTTCCGCGATGCATGAGTCGCGATAATGGAACTTCTCCACCCAACGACTGATGATCTCGTAACCTTCATGAGGTGCGGTCTTCCTGGTGGACCAGGGAAAGACCACCAGGGAGGAGGACGTGACGAGAAAATCCAATGAATAGGGGAGGTAGATGCGGGAATTCAGGGAAGGAGCCCACCACTCTCTTTTCCAAGGGAGGGAAGGCCTAGCTGTGGAAAAATGTTGAGACCTATGAAGGATGCTGTTTCGAAAGTTTGGGAGCCATCTCTGTGACTCAGTTTTGAAATTTGCTGCCTGCATTTCTTCTTGCACAAAGTAAAACACAAGTATTTTGTCCGCTGCAAAATTTGCATTGGCCCTGAGCTTGGAGGAAATATCTATTGAATTCATCTCTTTCAGTTCTTGTTGCCAAGTGAATGCAACCAGTTCAGAGCCCAAGAATGCATGAAACGATAAAGATTTGACTATGCCTGACACAAGAATCACAAGCCAGTTTCCTTGTTGGCTGAGTTTTCGGTTGTTGCTGCTGGTGATGGTGGCGGCGGAGCGGGTGGTAGTGCTGGCTGTCAAGCAACTGATGTAGAATGTAGATGCAACCAACCAGACATGCCCAACTAATTGGTGTGCACTGGCGTCACCAACTGTCGTGTTCAAATCTTGCTGCATGTGAACCTGTGGAACGGCCAACATCAACCAGCAACAACCATTGACCATTGACCATTTCCAATCACGAATCAACCAAGAAGCAGCTAAATCCCAGATCGAACTTCAAGCAGCTGGAATCCTTTGAGCATCACCTTCCAGATACAATTCTTTTGGATTCCACTTCAGTCAAACCCTTGGGGCTCAACTCCTCAACCCTTGGGCCCCTGTTGGTCAACCATCATCTCCCCTTGGCCAGGCGCACCGGCACCTGTAGTCGTTGAAACATTGGCCCCAAAAGCCCCAAAAGAGCGGTGGCTCTTGATGCACCAGCTTGGGATCGCATAGGTCCATGTAGTCGAGACATCGATCTTGATAGGCTTTGACCTCACCAAAACATGCCAAAATCAGTCTTCAAACATCCTGGACAAGTGCATCTTTGACAAGCAAGATCTTTTGCATTATCTTGTGATGTCTGTCTATATGTGATAAAGCACAGCTGCTTGAAGCACGAAAGCTTTCATGCAAAGACTCCCCAGCAATCGCATGTTGAGTTTCGAATCTGGCCTTGGCCACGTCATCGTACACAGCAAGGCCACTATCAGCTGAAAAGCCAGCTCCTGAAGTGCCAGGTTCCAAGTTGATTTGTGACTAATAGCAATAATGAAAGCTTCCCCCCTCAAACTACCCTCATCTTTAGGATGAAATCACCAGCGATTGGGGTGCCACCATTTTTCACATATCCTCACCCGCACCGCGGGCACCGGCATCCTGTGAAGAGCAGCAGCACTTGCCCTTCAGCAATCAGTTTGGCTGCGGCTGCGATGCCATCTGAATGATCATCCATTGCTTGGCCCAGACAAGATCGGATCGGAGCCAGGCTGCACCAGGGCATCTGTGGAGTGTCCCAATAAAACGTCAGTTGCTAAAGAGAAAACCTGAACAAATTTGGGATCCAACTGCTTCCAACTGCTTCCAAGTGCTTCCAACCCTCCCCGCATCAGATAGGTCCAATCACTGCTGTGCTCCTCATCTGTCTTCGCGCGAGCCACAGCAGCCTTCATCAGCATGGGAGGTGGCCGTGGAAGAGTAGCAACTTTCCTGCTCAAGTGGAACTGATCTGCCACTATGCCGACAGGGATGAGGATGGGGAATGATTGTTATCATGATTATGGATGTGGTTATTGATATGGTTGTGACAATGATGATGACGGCCGTGATGATGATGCTGAAGATGATGGTGATCTGAAAGCGGCGGCAAGGATGAAGCTGAGGCTAATCACGATGTTGATCCTGACAATGGTCATGCGAATTGTTACAATGATGACCTGCTGATGATTCAGATTCAAATGTACTGTTAATGTCCTAAGCTATTTCCTAAGGTAGCTCCATGGAAGCCTTACGATTCATATCCTGCTGCTCATGTTACCCAAGGCTTCTGACGGAACGACTGCGAAGATCTTCTGCAACCAAGGAGCTCCGGCACGAAGCTGTCCATCCTGATCCAGCAGCGAAGCTGATCATGGAGCAATGTTTGCTAAAGCTGAAGTTTTTGAAAACTGGAAAAAAAAACAGCGTTTATGACAACATGTTGGTTGTTTTGCGCATAAAAAGTCATGATGACATCTGCAGCAACATCTGAACCACATCTGAAGCAACATCTTCCGAGCACAAACCACACACCCTGGAGGTCTCACGGGGCCTCGGTTCCACGCTCTCGCAATGGCTCTCTGCCTTCTGCAGCTGATGCAACAGCAACTGGTCAGGCCTCAAGGCGAACCCAACCCGCCCGTTGACCAAGGACGAACCCTACGACTCACCATGCAGCTGGTGTACGACTAACCAAGGACCAAGGATACTTAATAGGTAGGGAATGCTGTGCTCAACCGTACTTAGTAGGTAGGGAATCATGTAGTGTATGTCATCCTTTAACCATCCTGAATCCTTATTGATCAATTGTCTTCATGCTCGTGACCAGCTTCAATCATGGAACATTATTGACCATTAATCGTTGAGCAAACACCAGAATACAACGCTGAATCCCAAAAAAATTAACGTGTTGAATAGGACAGCCCCAGCAGAGGGGACGGCATTCAGCATGAAAACCATTCCAGACACCATTATTAACCTGTCCAAACCCATTATTAGCGATGCTTCTTGCAGGTGCTTAACCATTCCTTGCCCCTGATTGTCATCCCTCCAAACAGGCCCGGCCTCAGACCTGTGCTCAACCGCGGCGCCTCATCAGCGAGATGGGAAACGCTGGGACATGAGAAACCCATGCACATTCTGCGCAAATGATTGATGGATGGTAAATAAACATGGTAAACCATCCATCAATAAACCACTAGTGATGGTGAAATAGTGTGTTTATATCAACCATTTATCATTAATAAACACGGTTGATAAACATGGTAAATGATGGTGAAATAGTGGTGTATGATGCTGAATAATGGCCAATAATGGAGAATTGTGGGTTTTTATAGTGGTTCATAGTAGTTAATAATGGTTTATGGCATATGGATGGAGCAATGTCTGCAAATCAGCTTCAGTTGCCGTTCCATGCACCGCAAATTGAGCATCCAAAGACCGAAGCTGATTTTGAGAAACGGGGGGGTGTCCATGGCGCTACCAGACTCGCAACATAATCACTATTAGTGTTAACTGTAATAGCCATTCGTATCATTATTGTTGATACTCACTACTATGATGGTTGATTGCATGATTTGTATCTACATGCACGGTCATGGTTGCTGGTAATCACAACTACGTAGTATTGTTGACTGTAAATAGATCCATAGCCATCATGATCATTTTTGTTAGTTGTCATTCCCAACCAGCCAGTCATTGTTGCTGGTATCACTCTCAATACCAACTAGCCATCATCATCATCATCATCATCAATTACCAACCAGCCAGTCATCATTATCATGATAATAATCATTATCAATTGTCAATTGCCAACAAGCTTGGTATTATCATAATAAGTTATTATCATAATCAGTGGGCCAGTCATTACTATCAATGTTGCTTACTATTACCAACCGGCTGGTATCATCATCAATTACCAACCAGCCATCATCACTATCAATACCAACCAGCCAGTCATTATTATCATTGTTGGTATAGATCAATTCCCAACCAGCCGAGTTGCTTCACTCTCCTCCGTTGCGCTGCGTTCCATGGGCTTGCTGGCCGTGCGAGGGAGGCTCGGTGGTCGCTCCGGGATCGCGGGGGGGTCCGCTGGCACCGGTCGATCCACCGGTCCTGCAGGAGAGGTACAAACCTTGAACTTTTTGTTGAACTTTTGTGCAAATGAATCTGACCTTGATCTCACTCACAATTGTGATCCCTTCCTCCCCACGTGTGGTACATGTGATGGAAGACATGGCATACCCATTCCCAAGGACTGTTCATGAATTTGCCAACAAAGACTAGAAATTGTTTTGGAAATTTACCTTAGTGGGGCAAATACACTGTCCTAGTTCACAAATACGTCAATTTCAGAACTATGGTAACTTGAGAGCTTTTCACAAGAGCCACCGAAACGAACTTCCCCTTCAACCAAATCCTATCTAGCCATGTACTTGGTGAATAGTAGTGTCATGGGCCAAGCATTATCCCCCATCAACCATGTAGTCAAATCCCATCCAACAGTCAAGTGTCTGCGGACATCCCGCTTTGAGATAGACCTATAGTTCTTCTGTTGGTGAAACACCCCAGTCCTTGGTGGCTATCGGTGGCTATCCCTGCGATATACTGGCGCCTATGTCCAACACCACGACTGTTGGTGTGCTGTGACTGCGTCAGTTCCAAGTCACATTCATTGCCGATCAAGGACACCCCTGGCTCAACAAAGATCCCACTACTGGTAGCCAATCGCGTGATTTTGTACACACACACACACACACACACACGGTAGATAATAGCTATTCTTGGATACTGGTAGAATCACGATAGCACTAGTGATGACAGTTGTTCTTGGACGATGTGCCAACAAACATGTGAGTAAAGATCTACGAGCCTATCTACCCATTTATTTGTGCGAGCAACTGTTGTATAGATAACATGGCAATACCCACATACACATGCCCACCCCCCGGAAACTCAACATGGCAATTGCTCATCCACCATTTCTACATGACTCAGCTAGTGGGTATGGCCAGTTTCCTCCCTTCCTCTCCTCCTGACATGGAACAGCTTCTCACCCTTGAGGGTGCAGTGCTGCGCGGCCCCGCCATCATGGGCGAACGCGGCGGCCACAAAGGGGGCCTTGGGTGGTGAGGTTGCCGCGGTGGTCAACCCCCCCTACCACCAGCAACGCCCACCATGACTGGTACAAGCAGCTAGACCAGCTAGTATCCATGGCTGATGATTTTCTTGATCAACCACACGATTTTTGTGTTTGTACCAACGAGTTTCTTTCAGCAAGTAGCAACCAGTACCTCCACGTACCCACTGATGTAGCGTTGTAAACAGCTGATGTCAATCATAACAGGGGTAGGCAGCCCTGAAATGCTTGGCCAGTCCAGTAGCTGAAACCCAATGTTCCAAATGAAGGAAACAAGATGAAACATGTGAGCAGTTTCACGAAGCATTCTGCTCATTGGTTGCTATTCCCGCCACATGTCGAACCACGTGTACCAACGATCAACCGTGTTCCCAGTTATAGGTCGTGATCCCGTATCACAAAGCATTGTTAACCATCAACCGTTCATCACTATTGCTCAACCATCATGAACCATGTCCGTCCTTGCAACAAAAAATCAAGTTGCTACAGGGGCCGTGGACATGGCCATTAGTGTGTGAGAGACTATCTCAAGCTGATTTTCACCACCCGACAACATTGTCCTCACCACATCCAAGTGCTTAGCATGTAAACTCGTCTTTGTACCGTCCAGCCCAGGATCAACTGCTCGTCGAAGATCACGATTGATATCTGTTGAAGGCACTAGTGAAACAAGTCTACTCAGAGATGAAACCACCTCCATTGCTGCCTAGCCACGGTGCTGTAGGCCCCACTTGCACGGCGGCAGCCGTGGTTGGCGCAGTCATTGGCGCTGGGGGGAAGAACCTGACAAAGGGGAGACGGTGGCTCAGGGTGTTTAATGGTGCTTTATGGTCATTTACCAGTGATTTGCAAGGGATAATAATGGTAATATCGGTCAATGATACTTGATTGTCATGGCATAGCTCATTGTGAACGATGGTCGTGCGGATGCCTCACAATGTTTCATGGTGATTCACGCTGGTCAGTGGTGTTTACTCCTGGCTAATGCTGATTCATGGTGATTGATGGCCGTTATCAATGGTGCTGTAATGGTGGTTTAGGATGGTCCCAAGCGTACCATTAAGTGTGCGGATAAAACCAACAATGATTGCAGCTGCAACAACATGCAACAACCAATTTTCCATAAGATACATGCAATCTATGTATCTTTTTGGTACCCCTGGGTTTGAACAATTTCCGGTTTCCTTCCAATCACCCAGGAAGATCCAATGAAGATGTTGATCATTTTGCAGGATTCTTGGGCCCGGCGGACCCCACCTGGGCTGCCCATTCCTGGTCATAACTTTGGACACAGGGCTGGCTGCCTCAAGCGGAGAGCAACGACCTATCTGCATGAAAGTCGATGGTTCAACCATCAATCATCAATAGATATCAACAGCATAGAAGAAGAAGAACAAGAAGAAGAAGAAGAAGCAGAAGAAGAAGAAGAAGAAGAACTATTCCTACTGCTACTAATGCTCCTGCTGCTGTTGCTATTGCTCCTGCTACTGCTGCTGCTACTGCTACTCGTCCTCCTCCTTCCCAAGCATGGAACTCCAACTGATTTGTCCCCCCCACCGATGCCCCACCGTGCAGGGGTGGACAGGAGCCATGGCCGCCATACGCGGCGCGGAGTCTTTGCTCCGAGCTGATGTGGAAGCAGTGAAGCGGAGCTTGACTGCACATGTGTATGGCGTCTAGACCCAAACACAAAAAAATTACATTCATATCATATATACAGTATACACTCATATATGTACAGCTATACATGGATGCAAACTAGGTGTGGGGGGATGCTGCTGAAAATGTCGCTGGTTGCCACTGGTTGTCACCATGGAGCCTCTGTGGCTCACACCTCTCATGAAACCTTTGAGCCATGCAGAATCCGAAGGTGGATCTGTGTCATTGAACCAAGGTCCCTAGATCCTCGTTGCTCAAAATGATGTGATTTTTTGCCACGGCTGTGCCGAACCATCCTCGGCTATTTGCATGAGTTGAACACTTTGAACTTTGAATCGTGTAAGTGTCACATAAACAATCATAAACAAGCTTCGAGGTCTTGCTGGTGTCTTGGAGAACCATCTGCCCCTCCCCATTTCCATCAAGCCATTTCTCACCCGAAATGGCCTCCAAGCAGTGAAGGATTCCTTCAACCTTTCTTGCCCTTTTTCCTGGCAGGTTTGCATCACCAGGCTGAAACCTCTGTGGTCGCAGCCCTCTGTCCCTGGAGTACCGCCCTCCCTAGGGGCCTTTTGTTGCGCTGTATCGCATACTTCGCGTTCACGGCTTTACCACTGGCCTCCTGAACTGCGGAGATGGGAGAGAGGTGCCCAAGGTGGACCTTGAACTAACTGCCAAGGTGGATATCATTGGATGTAACCCATAACTGGATACAAGTGGCCTATAACTACCAACTACATCCATGGGTAAGTGGCGCGACCAACTACATTCAATTTGATCAACTGCCCATAACTACATCCAAGAACTTAGTGCTGCTGGGCTGGTTCCAATTAGTGCTTATGTGCTTATGGGTTGAATTTTGGTTACATTCGGTTACATGGGTTCTTGTGCTTATGGGTTTCATTGGGTTACATTGGGTTACATGGGTTCTTGTGCTCGTGGGTTTCATTGGGTTACTTTAGGGCTTATTCCCTATGGGTTATTTTTACATTGGCCAAGACCTCAAAAACGTGCCTGTCCACAAATCGCGGCCGGGATCTCCCAATCCTCCTCGCTCAGGTCTGAAAGGTCACTGTCCTGCGGCGACGTTGTTACCAGGTGGGGCCACAACTAATGGTACCCACTAAGCATACAATAATGGCCATCAATAGGGAAATTGGTATTTCTGGATGGTACACCATCTTTTGGGACAATTTGTGATTGTTCAGGTTGTTTGGTGGTGCTTTGATCCCAATCTCGCAACACTAGAGATAGGGAATCCATATACATGGTATTCAAGGGGCTTGTGGGGGTGAATATTCGGATGAAGGTATTATAGATGATTGTAGATGAGAACCATAAAGAATCATGGGGAAAGAACAACCAAAAATGTGGACAACACAACCGTCAGTTCTGCAAAAATTACATATATATTCATCCGGGCAGTACAAGCCACGAGTGTCCACTCCGTGGGTTGTGATGATGGCTCAACAACCGAGCAATGTATCTTGCTCATCTGCTTGTTTACAAAGTGCGGCATTTCCAATAAGCAGCCTGCAAGCTCTTTTGATTATATCAACGTCTTCCCGCAGGTTCCTCATCAAGATTTGAAAATTGAACAGCTTTCACTAGCCAGCCTCATCATCCTCATCACCACTTTCCTGACACGGAATCCAAGCAGCTGACAGCTTCAAAGTCGTGACATTGGCAAAAATCGCACCTTGCTGGCGATCCTCTTCACTCTGGACCTGAGGACATGGAGCTGTCATGAGGTGTACTTCGAAACAATCCCAAAATGATGATTCTATGTTTGTAAGCTCATAGTGTAGTTGCCACATTCTACGATGATTCTATGGCTGTTTGCCTTTATCTTGTCCAGTAGGTAAAGCATCAATCTTTGGAGCGGTATCTTTTGTTGACATCCATCTACATGTTTCTGCTGATCAGTGGTGCCCTGCAAGTCACTTAGCGATGAAAATGTTCCACCTTGCAGATGACTTTCACAACAAAAATGTTTAGTTTATCTAACTCTGGTTTATTTTCTTCATGCTCCAGGCTATTTTCTTCATGAACGCAAAATGGTTTATTGATCTCTAATCCATTGTGTTTACCTTGCTCCCTCTGGGTTCCAGGGCTCAAATTGTGCGGCGGTAATTTTGCCCTTCCGCAGCTTCTTGGCCAAGGTCTCCTGCCGCAGGCCATGGTCATGGATGTCATGGATGTACCTGCTCCGCTCCCAAGAGCTCTTGGGGTTCGCTCTGCATCTTCTGCCATCTGGAATTTGTCGCTTGAGTTCCGCAACAAACATCGCTGATTGATGGGGTAACCCCCATGGGATCTGTTGCATGGCTGATGCTTCTGAACAGGAAACAACCAAAGGAAACACCATGGGATCTGTTGTAAGAGCCATGCCCAGCCCGTCCTCTTTGGCCAGGCTCGACCATTGCTCTTCCCGGTCATTCCTCTTGGCTTGCCGCTTCTGTGTCCTTGAGGGATGTGGGATGCAGCATGCAAGATGTCCGAGTTGAAGCGAGACGATGGACGATCACCTGCTTGAAATGAAACAAAGATCTGGGAAGATTGACTATATAATTTGCTTGGGACTATTTAATCAAGGCATCTAGCATGTGTGAAAACACCCTGTGTCATAATCTGGGGCAATTCAGAATGGGTGCCTAAACTATTCGAAACGATTCTCTTCTGACACCTTAGCTTGACAAATCATCAAGTTTCGGGGTACTGCAATTTTGAATGCACCCACGTTTCTCTGTTCATGTATGTCTTTCTCCTTGTCCGATTCTTCTCTGCTTTGGCAGCATCCTGAGCAACCAGCAATCACAAGCACTTCAGGTATTGTCCCTCCAAAAAGAAGATGAGTTCATCATGGTTCATGTCCACACAAGAACCATTTTTGATGGGTATCAACTTGTGTGCAATGGCTAGAAAACAGTTCATGAGACTCATGTCATGTTATTACTAGAGAAACCTGCCTTTGAAGACAGGATATTGAACTGCAGCAAGAGTTTCATAAAAGGTTCAGATCCAAAGCAACTTCGAAAGTTGCTGTTGATAGTAGTTATGGTTCTTGCTGGTGTGACCATATTTTGAGCTTTTGATAGGAATCCATAGCTTCAATTGGTTTCTCAAAAGAGGGGTACCCCCAAACCATCCTTGTTTAACCATTTGTGGCAATAAACCCATCGTTTTTGAGGGTGTTCCTACGGCTTGAGAAACCACCATGTATGGCTCCTGAAAAATTCAATGTGCGAACTCTCGGCACCCGCCTTGGCTGCCTGTCTCTGCTTCTGCAGCTGTGCTTTCTTCTCCTCTTCCTGGTCAGGTGAACCCTGGATCATTCCATGTAACATGTTAACAAAATCAAGGGATCAGGTGTTGCATGAATTTGATTCTTTGACCTGAAAAGCTCATGACAATCTCCCAAGCATTGGTAATCCAACATCTGGATAGACGGAGATAGAAATCCCAAGCCCATCTTCCAGCAGGTGGATTTCACTGGAATGGGCTCTGAGTTCCAACCGACCCGCAACCTGCTGCTCAGCCCTTGTAACGGTCTCAGCCGATAGGGTTGGTGGGTTGCTGATTCTTAGTTAACGGTGGGCAACATCCATGATCCTTCCATGACTAGCAGGTTATACAGGCAGTTTCCCAGTTTGCAGCTGAATCATTGTCAGGGGGGCCAAATTGGCAACTCTGCAAATAGAGCCACTGTGAGCATTGAAGAAAATAACAATCATGGGTAAACCACTGTGGTTGTATAGCTGCACTGGTTGAGTCCTTGTTCTTTTCCCACTCTTCCAGATCCTGTGCAAGCTTCTCCTGGTCTGAAAGCTTGGAGAATCCCAAGGAAAAGGGCAAAACATGGCCGTATAATTACTGGATAGGCTTTGGAAATCCTTGGCTAATACAGTTGGCTAAACAACTAGGCAAGGACAAAACCTCGCTCTTTTCAAGGCATCGAAACTTTGATCTCTTGGTCGGATCAATCAAGACCATCGGATGAAACTGGTATTGTGTGGGGTCAAGCGGGGATAGGGAAGGCAGTGGACAGCGTGGCCTTCCGCTGCTTCTCTTGCTTCTTGTTCTTGAAAGGAACTGACGCCGGATCCACCTGGTGCTGGTTTCGAAGGTTTCTGAACGGCTGAAGCTGAAAGAGAACAATCCTTCAACATCATGAAAAACTTCAAACGAATCAGGAATCTAATCTTTCACATGCAAAAAACTGCTGCTTTTCCTTGACCTTAGAGCTTCTTGTCTCCCAGGGTCTCCCAAGGTATCCCAGGGCCTCGCTTTGCTGGAAGCCTTTGACGGATTTCCCCAGGATCTCTTTGATCCGAGGCAGTCTCAACAAGGCGTAGCCCGTGGCCAAGTTCCCCAGGTCCAAGTCTTTGAAAGGAAAGAGGAACGGCAGCTGATGCTCCTGAGCCGAGCAACACCTTGAAACAACTGCTGACCAAGGCTGGGAAGATGACTGGCTGACGTGGCATCCCGAAAAGTGGGGTTAGCTCATGCTGGATCTACAGGGACTGGATGTATTGCGGGTAGTCATTTTCATTGGAAAACCGACCAGCTGTGGGGCGGATTTTATGGAAGAAACAAATTTCAAAACGAGTCTTCGATTGCCTTTTGGACAAAGCATCCCTGCCTGGTAGGCCCTGACGAACGACAAGAAGGCCTTGGTGGATTTCAACATCACCGCGCGGTCAGTTTCCACCATTCGTTTACACTTCTTCAGAGTGCTGCTGGCAGCCTCTCCATCCACTCTGAGCTCATCTGGAAGCTCCTCCAGTTGGATGCCTCGCTTTTCCAAGAATGGCAGGTAGCCATCCTCATGCGGCAAACCCCCCCCCCCCTGCCACTCTGCCCAGCACGCGCTGTGCGACCGATCCTGTGAACAAAGGCAGCAGGATCTGTGGGCGGATCCACTTGCACGATCCACTGGACAGCTTCCACGTCGATGCCGCGCGCTGCAACATCGGTGGCCAATAAAACAGCTCCTTCTTCTGCAGGACTTTTACAGAATTTCTCGTAGGCACGGGATCTCGCAGTAGGATCCATTTGACCGTGCAGTTTTTCGATGCGAATCACTTCGGGCTTGGATTTCTTGCCCTTCTTGCCCTTGCTGCTTCCTCGAAGGTCGATCAAATCACGCAACAGCACGTGGAAGTAATCCACAGTGGCACAGGTCAGGAAGAAAACGATGGTTTTGCTACTTCGGACCTCGGGCGCCTGCAAAAAATGCCTTAGAAAACCGAAGCGCTCTGTCGCCGGCAGCTGTAAATAGTAATTGCTCAACTTCGTTGGCAACTCGTGACTCACCACCGGCTTCTTCTCCTCCTCTTTCTGCTCCACACTTCCATCTGCAATGGCTTCCGGCAGTTTCTTCCTCACTTTCAAAGCCTTCTGGGCCTCATCTTCAGCTGGACGCTTCAAGCGCACACAAACGTGCACCGGGTTCCGCATGCCGGTCTTCATGATCCTCTGCAGCTCAGTGGTGAGGGTAGCACTGAAGAGCCCCGTGCGGCGTTGTTTGGGCACAGCCGCCAGAATCGCTTGGATGTCCATAGCGAAGCCCAACTTTAACAAACTGTCAGCCTGCAGGGATTTGCCCTGGAGGACACCTTATTATTAACCAATATTATTACCATTGTTGGTTAGTTAACCCTTATAGTTATTAGCCATTATTAACCATACAGTTAACCATAGTTAACCACTACTAACCCTGCAGGGATCCATCCCAAAGAATCGCATCAAAAACAGGCCCTTAAGAACGACAATCCTCGCTGACATGCTTGGCCTCATCAAGAACCAGCAATTCCAAGCTTTTCCTGAGCTCACTCAACCCTCAAAGAACCCCCAAGTGCTGGAATCCCAAACCCGTTTAATCCCATTGTTGGTCAATTTTCCAACACAAAACCTGATCAGCAAAAGGATACATGTTCCAACATGTCCACGATCAACCTCGAGACCAGGATGAGTGTTGTTCCAAGTTAGTTCAGGATGCCTAAAGACACAAGAAGCATCAAGGCGCCTCCTTCAATCAAAATTTTCCAGCTGGTGCTTCCCCTGGTTTTCTCCACCTGGTGCTCCCAGCTGCCCTGGTTGCTTCCCACCCATCCCACCCAGTCCCCCTCTCCCAGCCCCATCCCCAGCTGCTTCCCCCACCCACCACCCATCCCCCCATCCCCCCAGCTTCACTTCAAGTCTCATGTTCATCGGCGTCTCCCCCAGCTGCAGCAGCGCCCGCAGCCTCCCCGGCGTGGCCGCCACCAGGTGCAGCGGCACCGGCGCCGCCTCCGCGGCCGCCAGGCGCCGGAGCGCCGCGGCCGCGCCTTTGGCGTCGGAGCCGCCCACGCAGAGCTGGCGGCTCAGCCTGATCCAACGTGGCGACCGTGGTGAGCCATGGGGATTAGTGGATAGCATTTATCTTTCAATAGTGATGAATATTGGTAGATGTTTTTAAGCACCATGGTTAACAACTCTGATTAATGGTGATGAACCGTAGTCGGTCAGTAGAATATGGATAAAAACTATGCTTATGGTGAATGGGCAACGATAGCTATTGATCAATAAGCAAGCCAATGGTGAATATCTCCGGCTCATGGCTACCAGTACGGTGGATATGTGGGCAATACCCACTACAGTTCAACTATGACCATATTACCATGTACGTTAAATGGGGACCGAAAACCGATGCCGCTATCCATTCTGCCTGTTGAATTCTGGAGCTCTGCGGTTCGAAAGCCTCTTTCAACAACTTATCCCGTGCTTGGACTGCAAAGTTCGGACAGTTCCTTCATCCAAATCCATCCATCCACATGTTTGACTATCATTCTGGTTAACGGATAATCCATAGTAAATCTACAGTTCCAACTATGATTCATCAATGCTAATCTACAGTTCCAGCTAAGTGTGGAAACCGCAACTCATCCTTTATTAACCATTTTTATAGGTACTAAACCAACTATAAAAATGTTTTTGAAGCCCCAGGCCTGGCGCAAAGATCCATCTTGGCCGCTGTGAGGTATGTCCCAAAGACCTCGTAGATCTGTGCCGCTAGCTCTCTGGTGGGTGCTATGATGGCGGTGCCCACCATGAGTTGCAAGCTGCCCGGGCGCCGGGTGACGCCCTCAGACAGGGCGCGGCACATGATCTCGAAGCTGGGGATCAGAAAGGCCAAGGTCTTGCCGGATCCTGTGCAGGCCTGCAAGGGGTGGCAGCCACCAGGATACAAAGTCACTTCGAACATCACACAGTGCTCTACAGAAGATTGTCGGACATGACATTGCCTCCATGTGCACATCTCATATCGACCTAGACATGTACATTGTTGAGAGACAGGAACCAACAGCTCCTCAACCAGGGATGAAAGTCACCACTTCCTCAATCAAACAGCTGCCATGGGGCTCCCACCTCCACCGCCACGTCCCGTTGCTTCAGCAACAACGGGATGGTGATGGCCTGCACCGGGGTCATCCGCTTGAAGCCCATCTGCTGGATGAAGCGTTGAGTGCCCTGCAGCGCTGGACATTCCGGGATGCAGCTGGACACCCAGCAAGGGGCGACTCAACCGACTCGATGTGAGTGGTGGGATGTGAGTGGAAACGGATCTCGTCGTCTATGAGTGGGATACCCACTGGTGCTTTAACAGTGCTTCAATGAGAAGCACCTTTGTGTAAGATTGAACCAAGAATTCAGGGAACATCGTCGTCGCTTGGTGGCAGTGAATACGAAATTGCCCCGTCGGTACCTCTTTGGTCATTGCCTGCACTCTCTTGTTCCCTGTGGGGCCGCAGTTGCTTCGGGCCCTTGCAGTTGTTCTTGCAGTTGTCGATATTCTTATTAGCCTTCTTACCTAGTAAATATTATCATTGTTTTTGTTTTTGATGCTCTTGTTCTTGTTGTGGTCAAACGAGCATCAACCAATCAATCAAACATCACTGATAATCATAACCATTGTTTACCCAATCAAAGACCACTGCTAATCCTGATAACTATTGCTTGCCAACCGTGCACAAGCATCACTACTAGTCCTTACTTAACCATGATACCCAATTAGGGCGGGCTTCCAGGCCAAGTGAAAAGGTCATTATTTACTCATGGTAGATCACACATGAATAAACCATCCCCAGTTTACCTGCTCAGTAGCTGGTGATTATCAATAAGGGGGGTCATTCATACGGATCTAACTACTTGAAGGGGGGTTATCATTCTGGATCTGGCTCTGGGTCAAAACCCTGTACCCCTGCCTCACCTATCATTGACCATTCATTTCCTTATTATTGCTTGGTCATTGTCCCCCATGAAATTGCTTGTTAATACTGACCCATAGCCATCTAACTACTGAAGTAACCACCAGATTAACCATCTATAGTAGTAAACCAGCCATTTTTTGGGTCCCCTATTCTCAGAAACCACCATCTAACTACTGACGGGGGTTCGTCAATAAGGGAGGTTTTTGCTACCAATAAAAACCTTGGTTTCTGGTTGCACCCCGCCTCTGACACCTCCAGTGTCGACCAATCTCGGGTGCCCGCCATGGCGACCGCGGCCGGGGCCGAGCGAGCACTGCTGCTGTGACTGGTGACCCATCAGAATGCTTGGTGAAGCAGAAATGATTGGGGTGAACAAAACCCGTAATAAGTAGTTTTAAAGACTTAAGAAATGGATGATACCCTATCAACCATGATTGATTCATTGATGCTTAATTGATGCTTAGTACAAGTAATAAGCCCAGCAGAAACCCAAGAATACAACAAGAAATTCATCCTGAGATTGACTTCTCACAATTCTTTGGTGAAGGGGCTCTGCGGAATTAAAATGATCTTACCATTTTGCACTTAAGTGTTGATGATCTTGGCATCTCGAGTCTTGCAAAAACACGATGCGTAAACCCTTCAGGAGTCCAATCCATTGATAATCATCTTAATATGTTTCATATGGATGTTTCTCAAAATAGGGAACCCACAAAAATGGTTGCTTTGTTACTATAAGTGGTTTTTAGTGAATGATTTCGGGGGTATCCTGTTTTGAGAAAGACCCATGATTTCATATACGTCTTTCATTTTGCACGTGGATGTCTGCGCCTCTGCCGGCGCAGGCCTTAAGCTATCGAGCCAAGAAGAAATGGTATCATCTGCTTGGCTCAGCAAATTCAACGGAGTTCAACCCTCAAATTTTCATCAACATGGCACACAAAACAGCGAAAGACTGCATGGCTGTGCTGAACTGCATGTGTATCAATCCTATGATCCCAACAACTTAATACATCACTGGTCTCCTACTGTTAATAATTCACTGCCGATTCTGACGATTCATGGTCGAAACCACTAAGCACACCAATTCTAACCACCACTAACCACCACTAACCACCACCAACCACCACTAACAACCACTAACCACTGGACTGATGGTCAAAAAAAACACTGATGATGGTTAATGGTGGTCAGCGAAGATTAGTGATGGCTGCTGATGAATGCTGGGCATGTCCTCCACGGGCTCACCCGGTGCCCAGCTGCCAAAGGGCTGCAAGTGACCAGGTGGCACCTCGCGAGCGGCGATGATGCAACTGAACCAACGTTGATGAATGCTCAACTGAAAATGGTTTATGAGTTGTGAACTAAATGAACGTTGAACTACTGGTTGATAAACTGACTGCTAATTCATACGATTAATAAATTGTGAACGGCTTATTAATGGTTGATTCATGCTTAATGGCGAATTCTACATGATCTCATCAACCCTTTTTGAGGTACCCAATGGCTTCAGAAACCTCCAAAAAGGCTGATCTCGCCAGCTGTTTCAGGGATTGACCATCCATGGATCGAGGTCGCAAACCTCAAAGATCGCTCCTTCCGCGAGCCTGGTCTGTTGAGGCCTGGGTCACAGGGTGAGCAACGCGATGCGAGGATTGAGATTCTGTGGATTGAGGGTTGATCACTGCTGATTCTGGGGGATATCTTTGAAAAATGTTGAAAATGCTTCCTCTGGCATTGTTGCTTCACATGCGATAAGTTATGCTTCTGGTTGATCATTGTCCTGTGCTTCTTCTTCCATTGGGTCTTAAAAAATGCAGGGTTATGTGCGATTGAAAACAAAAACTGTCATTTTACCATGGAATCTAGAGGGCTTGGGGTACAAGACAAACCTGTGCCGTCTTTCAAAGGAACATGGGGTGTCAGTGCAAGCAGTGGCTCGACAACAGCGTCCACACCCTTCGACCACAAGACCTCTGAATTGCTGAAATCCTGCTTGACAAATAGCTGCTTTCACAGGTGATAACTTCCATTTTAGCTAGTAAAAATAGGGAAACCATGTAAAACAACTGATGAATCATCATGAACCATTGCTACCAACAATAGCGAATGTTGATTCACCATCCGAAGATAGCAATCAAGTGATGAACAAATGGTAGCAATCGACTCGCCTGGCTGAAGAGTAGGGCCAAAATTCTTGCCATGGCGGCAAGGTCCAGGTTCTGAGAAGGGAAACCAATGAGATAGGACCCCACTGGTGGATAGAAGCACTGGTGGGAGATAGATTTTCCATAAATTCCTCCCTGACAGTCAAACCGACGACTCAAGTACCACTGGTGTGCGCATTTCACAGTTCCGCGTGGCGATTTCGCAAGAAACGCGTTGGACAAATGGGCGAAAGCCCTCAAATGCAAGAAGTTTCATGAAATTGCAAAAATCAATGGCGTTAGACTTTTTACATGGCATTATGCATCTGTTTCGCTTGCTTCAATGACTATCGGCATTTCCAAGCGTCCTGTATGAGTGAAGAAGCTGTGCCGGCACAGTGACATGTTGAATGAGAACATTTTGGAGGCCGTTCCGCCCCAACCTCGCTACAGCAGCTGCTGTCACCAAATGTCCATCGATTTGGGAAGTGTCACCATGCTGAAATTGCTGCTGTTGTTACCATCGCTATGGGTATAGGTATCGGCATTGATTGGCATTGGCATCGTTCGTGCTAATGCTATAGCTGCTATTGCTATTTCTGCTTCCAAATGCGCCACGCGTTTTCAGCCCTGGAAGCTGATGATCCGCCAAAACACCTACAGTACTTTGATTACGGACTT
Organism: Symbiodinium kawagutii; assembly: GCA_009767595.1. NCBI lineage: Eukaryota > Dinophyceae > Suessiales > Symbiodiniaceae > Symbiodinium > Symbiodinium kawagutii. The sequence goes on along the minus strand of VSDK01025490.1, from coordinate 102,592 downwards.
TCGAAGCAATCGAAGCAAGGCGATGCTTCAAAGAATCCTCAGGCCCAGATTTTTCGAGCCTTACTGATCAATGATCAGCTCCTGAACTCGACAACTTTTCAATGCTGGAAGCCTTCCCATTGCAGTTCTTCCTGTAGGCTGTCGATTCATATTGCCGAGGGGAGAAACCGGTTTGGTTCGGGGTCTCAGCGTCGACATTGCAGTGGACTGCCGCCAGCAGGATGAGAGATCAGTGCAGTTCAAAACGTGAATGCCTTCGGGTGTTTATGATGGCATCCAAGGATCACATCAGTGATGCAACCCGGGCGTTCCACTTCCTTGAGAATCTTCCGGCAAGGTTCGTGGAATCCTTCGCCTGCGAGGTTCCTCCAACTTTGCACAAAGATTCTCAAGGAACTGCCTATGGCTTTCATGGCCTTCCAATGAGAGGATTCTCAAGCACCGCACTGGGATCCAGCTGTGGAAACCACATGTTTGGGGTCGCGTTCCTACTGCGTACCTCAGCGTCGCAACGCATAACTAATGTTTGGTTTCCACAGCTGGATCCCAGTGCGGTGCTTGAGAATCCTCTCATGCACAGATTCATGCCCCCAATGTAGACTTGCCAAGTAGAATTTCGCATCACTGGGAGGAAAGCTCGAGCTTTGAAGTCAACTTTTGCATCTCCAAAGTTTTTGTTGGGAAGGTCCTGTGTTTTTTCTTTGAAAGCGTTTGAAAGCCCAAAGACTCAAGAGCTTCGCCAAGCACTTGGAAGATCTTGGAAGATCTTGGAAGATCTTGGAAGATCTTGGAAGATCTTGGAAGCACCTCCTAGTGACCGCTGTGGCAGCAGCAACGTCAGCCGGTTTCTCCCGCCAGAGAGCCCAGAGAAATGTCGCAACTGCAGCTGCAGGGATTCTCAAGTCACCTCCAGCTTTCCTGGGGCTTCTCCAAACGTGCCACGCTTTCTCAGCCCTGGAAGTTTTTGACGATAAGTTTGCCTTGAACATCTGTCAACAACAAACATCGACATTCTCGTTGATACAAGATTTTATCATCTTTGCATTGCGACCTCCAAAGTGTTCAACGAACAAGCGCCTCTAGTGCAGCAACAACTCCGTTGGATCTCAGTGCCAGATCCAACAGACTTGTTGCTTGCACCGGGTGAAGCGGCACCATGGCTGAAGACCTCAACGAGAGTGGATGGAATGCATCCGCAGCCCCTTGTTGTGCCAGCTACACATTGCGGCATGGGAAGGCTGTCATGACCTTCCCATGCCACACGAAGCACAGCTGGTGCATGTTTCCTCGCCAGTTTGGCGAAGTCACTTTGAACCAATCAAGGTACCTCGGCAGCTTGACCCAGTCAAAACAATGGAAACGATCTCCAAGATCATCATCAGGATTCCAAGGACAACTTCAAATTTGCTGCCAAGTCTGACATTTGCTTGAGCCTGATTTCAAACATTATATGGACCCTGCAAATTGCCGAGCTAGAATTGGAGGTCACCCACCTTGATTTTGGAGCTCAACTATTTCTATGTCGCTATGATCAGGTTCTTTCCCTTTGTGGATTCCAAAACTTTCTCTCGAAATGATTTCCAGTCAGTCGCTGATGCCTTGAACATCGACACAGTCCTTTCAAAAGTAGATGTTCAAAACCTCTCTCACTTTGTCAAAGACACACCATTGCCCTATTGTTCGAAGCAGAAGTCTGTGAATGTTATAAGCAAAAGTGGAAGAAACGCAAACAAAAAGTCCAGATGAAAGAAGCTGCTCAAGGAATCAAATAAAACCACCCACTGTTTCCGTGGCTTTTTTCGCGTTCTGCAAATCTCTCAGGGTCACTTTGGTCCCGTCTCCAGGTCCTCGCTCCTCCATCAGCTCCAAGTTCTTGTAGCTTGGACCGTGACGCACATGGCTGCTGCGGTTCGCTATGCACGCGCATCTCATCTGGGCAAGCCGCTGAAAGCGCCAACCTGGGAGGTCAAAAATGGGCAACTGGTCAATTCCCCCTGTCCCTTCATGGCTCCACTTTGGAAAGGTTGGATCAAAGGCAGCTCCAACATCCAACTCACCAAGGAATGTGTTCCAAGCTGCATGTTTGCCAAGGTACACTGGCAGCAATCCAACTGCCCACTCGACAGTAGGGCCAAGTTTGGTCCCCAGATGCATGACTCCTGTGGCAAGCTCAACAGATCTCGTCAAGTTGAGCTCTCATGGTGTCTTCTTGAACTCGTCTGAGTATCAACCATCCTCCACTCCTATCCTCTGTGAGTATCAGCCATCCAAAAAATACACTTCTTAAACTCCATGTAGAGGCACGGTTCCAGGTTGGCACTTAAATTCACCATACCATACAGATCTACAACCATCAACTCTCATCAACATAACATCAACATCTGCCAGCATCAAAAATCATCTAAATCTGCTCCTTAACAACAATAGGATCTACTAACGGTGATAGAATTTGATCAGATTGTCAAGGAGGGATCAGCATCAGCAGGATAAAAGCGAAACGGCTGGTTACTACAACGGGTCAATAGCTAGATGATTTGGGAGTACTCCTATTTTCAGAAACACCCATGTTATAGGATCTATCCTAGGATCCATCATAGGATCCACTATAGGATCTCCTATAGGCTCTCTACATAGGCTCTACAATGGGATCTCCTATAGGATCTGCTAGCAGGATCTACTAAGACTCTCCACTGTTCCTCCTCCCTTGGCTCCTGGGCATCTGATCGCCCAGCCCTGACGTCTCTGGTTCTGAACGCTGCCGGAAGCGGCGGTTCAG